>ML778691.1:691510-721285 GCA_009831015.1 Picea engelmannii | reverse complement strand
AGAGGCTAGCGCCTCACTTCTAACACACTTCACTTGCTCATGTTCTTATGAGGCAAGTTGATATTTCAAGTTGGTGAAAGAAGAAGAAGGGTGGCGCATCTCTTGGAGGAGGATTTTCTGTATTGGTTGAGTTATCTCTTGAAATTTTGATAAGCTATTTATGATAAGGAAGTTTTGCTGGGTTTTCTTCCCCCTAGAGGGTTTCCAAAGATAAATGCTGTGTCTATTGTGGATGTGTATTTCTCAGTGATCTTACTCTTATTATGCTCTTATCTTATGAAATGAAAAGAACTATAATATCAGCATAAAACATTAACACTATGGAGAGCCATGTTGTAACTATGTTGGACATATCGGAGACTCTCGTCCCATTTACGGGGATGCTTAGAATTGTATGACCTCATTTTGGCCATCGGTTTGGGGGTGGAACGAAGTGGATTTTGTGATCTTGGTGTCTAACATAGACCAAAGACTCGTCCAAAATGTGTCGAGGAACCCGTTGTCTCAGTCGAAGATGATGGTCTGTGGTATCCCAAAGTGAACCCAAACGCATTTTAAGAAGAGCATGGAAGTATATTCCACTGTGACATTCTTCTTACAGGCTTTGAGGATGGCCATCTTCGAAAATTGATCAACGACCACAAACACATAGTCATTTACGTGCTTGGTGGACAAAAAATTAGACAGGTAATCCATGGAGATGGATTCCCACAGTTTCTCAGGAATAGGAAGAGGGATGTATAATCCTTTCTTCTCGATGGTCGTCTTGGAAATCATGTAGGAAGTGCAAGATATGATATACTTTCTAATGTCCTATCAAATTTTTGGCCAATAAAAATGTTTCTCAAGGATGGCCACAATTTTATCTATGCCAAAACTTCCTACCACCCAACTGTAGTGGGCTTCCCAAATCAAATTTGCATTCTCGCTTGTAGGAACAGAGAGATGGCCCAGGTGGCATAAGAGTCTGTCCCAAATGTGAAAATACATGACAGTGGCACCCGTACCCAAGAGATGATATGTGGTGGTGAAGTATTGATATTGCTGGTAAAGTTGGGGCCACTCTGATGTTTCATGTCCACGTGAATGTAGCATAGTGGTAAATGCAGCCACAGTAGGCCGACTCAGGTAGTAAATGACATGATTGGAGATACCTATCTTATACTTGATGTTGATATGGAACTGTTGCAGGTAGGTGGACCACATCTTATGGCAGTAGTTCTACAATTTTCCTTGTGTCTGTATAAACTGCATAGGCTTGTGATCATTGTGTATGATCGTCTCTATTCCCAGAATGTAATTTTTCCATTTACGGTAGGATTGTACAATGGAATACATTTCCTTGTCATAGGTGGGGTATTTTTGGATAGTATCAGAGAGTGTCTCACTGTGGTATGCCACTGGATTCCCATGATGAGTGAAAATTGCACCCACAACATAGTCAGATGCATCAGTCTCAATCTCGAATGGTTGTTGCAGATCGGGCAAGGAGAGTACTGGAGTTGAGAAAAAATGATGTTTTAGATCTTCGAATTCTCATTGCTTCCCCTTCCCCCACATGAACTTGTCCCTACTACCTCCCTTGGTCACCTGGTTGAGGGACCAGGAAATATCGAAGAATCCCAACACGAACCATCGGTAAAAATTGGCGAGTCCTAAGAAGATCCAAAGCTCGGTCAGTGTGATCGGCATTGGCCAATCACGAATGATTTGGATATTAGCTTGATCAACATGTACCCCATGCTCATCAACAATGTAGCCGAGGTATTGGACCATGTTCATTCCAAAAGAGAATTTTTCCAAGTTTGCATAAATATTGTGTTGTCGCAGAGCTCTCAAAACCTATTGAATATGCCGCATGTGCTCCTCCCACGTTATGTTGAAGATGAGAATGTCATCCAAATATACTACCATGAATGAGTTGGTGAAGGGTCTCAATACATCATACATCAACCTCATGAAAGTGGTTGGTGCATTTGTTAAGCCAAAGGGCATGACTAGCCATTCGTAGAGACCTTCCTTAGACTTGAAGGCTTCCTTCCAGAAATCTGTTGGTTTGATGGGAACCTGGTGGTAGCCAGACTTCAGGTCAATCTTGTTGAAGAAATTTCCCCCAATGAGTTGGTCAAGAAGGTCATCAATCCTAGGAATGGGGTAATAGTTCTTGACTGTGATTTTTTTTAAGGCTATGTAATCAATGCAGAGTCGCCAAGTCCTGTCCTTCTTCTACACCAGTATAATCGGGCTAAAGCAAGAGGCGGAGATGGGTTTGATGTGCCCCTTTTGAAGAAGATTTTGGATCTTATACCTGATTTCATCATTCTCCATCAGTGACCTCCAATAGACTGGTCCATTAGGTAGGGGTTTGTTGGGGTTAGATCAATTGGATGTTTGACGTGGCAGTCTATCATTACCCCTGTAGGTGAGACGAGGATGTCACTGTATTATTCCATGATCTCATACACTTGCTTCTGCTAGAAAGAGAGGCAATGTATAGAGGCCACATATGTGGAAATGACCTCCTACTTACTATGAGCACGAATCAAAAAGAAGACAAACTTCTCAATCTGTGAAATGAACTTACTACATTTCTTAGTAGATATTAAAGAAATAACACTAGGTGGTGCCACCTCTGGGATCTTGTACAATTGTCTACCCAAAGTAATAATAACACTGCAAGGTCTAGACTCATACATAGCATGAAGCTTCCAAAAATATGGTTGTCCTAAAAGAACATCACAAAATTCAAGGGGAGAAATATCACACAGTACCTCATTGTTGGCACAGGGGCAGACCCAGGGTTCAATTCTCAAGAGCACACCAACAAAACCCTAACTACCGGCCCTTTTGGCAACACCTATGAAGCAGATGAAGTCGTACTCGAGGTAGAGGCAGGGGTGGTTGCAGGACTCAGGTGTTTGCAACCTTAACTGGGACATAGATCTGTGATTATCTTGCTTATAGTGCAGTTAGCATCAGTTATTCCTTAACATGCATTCATTAATACACTTCTTAGAAAGAACAGAGAACCACAGTAATTACTCAAATCTAGCACTTAGCAATGATAAACAAGTTATACTTAATAGATTAATCACTTAGCATCTTATGTATCATATCTAACATGCATTCATATCTCATAAGCACAAAGCATCAATAGATCTATCTAAACATATCAGAGAACTTAGGAAGAGAGAGACAAACACATCATCACAATACACAGAGTTGTCGTGGTTCACCCCCACCCTGAGGCTATGTCCACAATGTCTTCTTCTATTATTATCTTTTGTAAACCAAGTTACAACACAAAGCCTTCAAGATCCTACCCCGCCTAGGACAAGAGATCTTCACAGCTCGCTAGATCCTCTTTCCCCGAGTAGATCCAAGCACTAAGTCCTCCTCTGACCCGTGCACTCATCACTTACAATACTTACAGTAGGCACAGAGCTTTTACAGTCACACAAACATCTGATCACATAGATCTACTTTACGCACTAAGCCATTCACTTTACATCACACACCCCCCTTTTTATATGCATCTCCTACCCTTCTATTTATACATACAAAAGGCCTAAATAAGGGCCGATATCCCTTTCCCATTACAATATTCCCAAAAATCCCAAAAATCCCAAAAAGGGGCAGAGATCTCGTGATCTTCTCTTCGCCATGTGATCCTTCTCCGACTAGATGTTGGAGTACCGAAAATGGTCAAATATGACCAAGTATTCCTCAAAACTTGGTCAAGGGCCAACAGGCCCCCAACACTCACCTGTGACTAGTCCTGAGTCACTCAGGTCTGACCAGTCCCACTTTGAACACCTCGATCTTGGCTCGAGCTACTTCGACCTATTTCTTTGTGATTTCCTCCTGCTCGGTGAACTCCTGGATGAGTGCGTTATTGACTGGTCCTTCTAGGTGCTACTCTATTGTAATCACGACCTATTGTAGCTATGTCCCTTGGTTCTCAATCTCTAAAAATAGTTGACATGCCTTATCCTGCAAAGGTTGAAGTTGATGCGTCACTGCCATGACCTTGCTCTGGATCATGTGGATCTACTACTGTGTGACACATTTCTCGTGGGATCGCTTCATTTTCTCTATAGTTTATAGGGCCTTCAACTGCATCTGAAGTCTATCTGCATGTTGCTTTTCCTCCTGGAGTTGTGACTCCAGTTTATGTAATTTTGGGTACTCAGTCAGGTTCTCATGTATCTACGCACTTTTGGTACTTAGTTGTTTTCATTCTTCAATGAGTTCTTTAATCCTTTCTACTGCCCCCCTGGCAGTTATTTCTCTCTAGTCGCGCTCTTCTTGTGGGGTACTTGGGATGATCTGAAGCTCTAATTCCATGACTCTTTGTTGCAGTTGTTGAATAACTTCAGCAAGATTCATCACTTGATGGTCTAAGGGTTCTTTGGCCTTTTGTTCTAAGCCGGTCACAAAGCGAAATTCTCTGTTGACAGCTTCTTCGATTCCAATCTGCTTCGCGAGAAGCTACTCCTTCTCCTTTTGGATTTTTTCTCTATCTCTATCAAAGTTCTCATGGATGGCCTCCTTCTCTTGTTGTGCAGCTTGACGTTGCTCTATGATTTCCTCCTGGGTGGCCTGCGTTGTTACTTCTTCTGCTTTCTGAAGGCGTACTTTGACTATGTCGGCAATTCTACGGATTTGAACTGATTCATCTCCTGCTTCTATTGTTCCTTCTGGCATGGACACAGTGGAAACTACGTGGTTAGACTGAAGTGCTCACTGCACTCCTTGGAGCTTGACTTCAATTCTGTCATACATCGTATGTTGCTTGGCCTCCTGTTTTTTTGTAATTTCTTCTATGGCTTCATTCAAAGTTGCGAGGAAAAAGATGAAGTCATCGGGGTTGAGCATGGTCTTCATCTTAGTGATGGTTGCTTTTGCTTTCTTCTTAGAGGAAGAATTCAAAGGTGACCCTTTTCTCTTCTTTGTAACTTCGACTTCTTCTTCTGGTTGTTGTTTGACTTACTCTAAGTTTTCGTTGTTCCCTTCTTGATCGGGTGTGATGGAAGTTGTCTTTACAGAGTAGCTATCTACATCCTAAACCTCTTCAAGCTTCTTTGTTTCCTTTGTCTTCTTTGTCTTCTTCATCTTACTGGGCCCAGGTGTGTCCTGCGTAGCTTTTGGGATGTCAATATCTGAAATTTTCGCTGAATCTGTTGGAACAAGGAGGTCCACCAACCATTCCTTGGTGATTTCTTCTAGGTCTTTTTTGGTCATCTTATAATAGGATTGAAGTTGTTCTTGGTGTTCATCAGTGCGTGGAGTTAGGTATATAAAGTGGCGGTCCGCGCTGAAATTTATCAAAGGCCAAAACTTTTGTAAAGTGTTCGGGGTTATGCAAGGTTCACCCCCTATGGCTTCTTTGAGTTGGTTATAGTATCTGTGAAAAATGGAATTTGATTGCCACTACTTGCTCATGTCCGTCGAGTACCATAAGGTACCAAACTTCACAGCTAATGGTTTGAATGGGTCGAGGTCGAGGAAGGTTGCGCCTTCTAGTAGCTCCCATGCAACAAAGGCGATCAATATTAGCAGCCAGCTAAAGTGGAATTCATGCCCCTGGTCCTGGGCTTCTCTACAGTCAATTTCTAGTTGATTGACCAAATATTTTTCCCGATTCATTTGTAGTCCCTCCATGCACTTCCCTACGAGGTCAACTACAAATCCTGATACTTATGTAGGTCTATTCTTACATACCATCTTCCCTTCTATCAGCTGACATGCGAGGCGCACTACACCACTCTCAATAGAGGCTACCTTGTAACCTCGCACACCTTTTTCAACATTTCCATAAGCCTCTTTAATATTTTGTGAAAGAGCGTGGTCTGTGGTCTTTCCAAGGTAGTACTCATGGGGATTAGGGCCCTGCATGTTAAGCCCAGTAATCCTATTGATCAGTGTCAAATCAATAGTTATGCGACGGTTTAACCACAGCTATCCTCTGTGGTAACTTGCTAGCAGCAATTTCACACAAGCAGTCACCTCCTGATGTCTGTCAAAGTGTGGTATTTTCATAACATTGAGCAGAGTAGAGTGCGCAAGGTTCATCGTCCATTACTGAGGTACGATCTTCGAGTTTCATCCCTTAGTCCTCGTTAATTACTTGGATGGTGTGAGCATGTTGTAGGCTTTATGGTCTCCCAAGTTGAAGTTGCAAAACTTTAACGTTGTAACCTTGTCTCGATCTATGTGGTAGGTACAAACTCCTTTCGGTATATATGCAAGGACTAGGATGTATTCAAAGTCTCTAGGGCCACTGTCCCTATTAATCTCACCACTTAGAGGGGGGATGTAAGTTGGTAGGATTGTTGGCACTAACTTCACATTGGTTGCATCGTCCTATGCTTAGTTCTCAACTCTGCATCAGCTCGAGATGTTCCATCTCAAGCAGTCGATGGGGAGGTTGCCACACCTCTCAACAATGAGGCTTGGACTCTAGTGGACATCCCTCTTTCTAACATGACTCTTTATGTCCTTAAGCTAGCAAGTACTTCTCTCACCGATTCTTTTGTTGTGCTACGCTCGTCAGACATGTAAGCTCGGGATCACTATCTCGGGTTGTCAATGGACTGTCGATACCATAATCAGATAGAGAATAAAAATGGAGTAATCATTGTTTCATAATGTGAATATTCTGTAAGCTCAAGTTCTCAATTGTCAAAAGTGTCTTTCGGGCATGGCGCGACGGAATAAGTAAGTAACTCTGCAACGGACTGCTTGCAATGGATATGAATCTTTCATTAACTCCATTCTATCCGTTCTAGTGCTATCCAATGGTCTAGTGGTAAGCCATAACTTATTTTCGATCCGTTTGGAGTGGCGTTCAAACGAGTATATCGGTTCCAACGGCTATATTGCTTCGTCATGGCTAAGTACTCTATGTCATTGTCCTGATATCTCAGTGAAGCTCCAATTCTGCAATTCTTCTTGCTGCGAAGTGTCCTCTAGAACCTCTTGTAACCTTATAGTATTATCCCTTTTCTTTCTTAACTTCCTAGACTTCTTCCCAGTGAGCTTCGTCTCAGTAATTCTTTTACCATTCTAATGTTTATCTTCTGTGGTCTTAGTTACTTCACGCTATTGAAAATATTTCCTAGGGTTCCTTGATAATACTTCTTCTATATCAAAAATAGGTAACTTGATCTTCTGCGGAGCCTCAAGTGTTCTCTTAGCTTCGACATCGGATTTTCTAATATTGAATATCTATGATCTGCTCTTATGTTCTTCAATCAAGTGCATGATCCTTCTGGTCATAAATTCTTTTAACTCTTGCTTCTTCTGTTCCAAAACTTTTTCTTCTTCTTTTCGTCTGGCTTATTCTCTATCAATCCAAGGTTTTCCTATGAGCATGGTAAACGAGGCGTTGTCTTCAAAAAATTTAATGATCTCAAAGTCTTCCTCTGTCGAAGTTCCATTGAAAGTCATAGGTATCCGGATGAGTCTTCCACATAGGTTTACTAGTTTTCCTCTGACAAAACTTATTCCTCCTAGGGAAGGGATCATGGCAGGATTTCCTATATCTTCCCAAGTTCTTTCTTGCATAATTTTCACTTGTGTTTCTCCATCAAGAGTATAGTCAATGTCAAATTCCCCTATTCTTGCTTCGATTTTCTCCTTTTCTTTGAAGATCTCTGATAGCCTAACATGTTGGTGGTCATTCAAGGTATATTTCATCTGTAGTAAGGTCTTTTCTGATTCTTTCTGGGTTTCTACTATAATATTGGTCTCTTGATCTCCTTCAGGGTTTGCTTGCTCCATATTCATCTTTTCAAGCCTAGAAATCATTCTAGGGAAATCCAATACTTCATGGTCCATAGCCTTATAACAGAGGCAACTAGGTCTTATCCCAGGGCATTCCTTAGCAAGATGTCTCGGTCTTCTGCAACTATAACAGAGGGTTAATCCTCTTTTTCGTTTAGATGTTCCCCAAATCCTTCTGTACTGCACACCAGGATCATGGTGACTAGCCTGCAAAAAAATCTTTCTAGGATCCTACATCCACTTGTTAGTCCAGACATTCTTTCGATGCATAGGTATAACATATCTGTCACTATACTTATCAGATCTATTCATATCAATTTTTCTTTTATCTATAGGAAAGAATATATCAAACATACCTAGATCCATGCTTTAGAAACAAAAAAATTCACTTATCTTACTTCTACAGAGCACAAAGCTTCCAAATCTAAAAAATTTTAACTATTCTTACCGTTATCAGGGAACAGAGCTTACAGATCTTACCTCTTTTCTGCAGATCTGACCTTTTTCTTTGTATATATGACTTCTTTTCCTGCAGATCTTACCTTTTCCCTTCAGATCTGGCCTCTTTTCTTTAGATATGACCTCTCTTTCTTGGCACAAATCTTCACAGGTCAAACAGAACACTGCGCACTAGGGCAACAGATCTACGCACAGAGCTTATTTTGCACAAGGATTCTTCTTCTTCAGTTCCCAGAAATCACAGTTTCAGGTCTTGGCAATGGAACCATTTGTTGGCATAGGGGCAGACCCAGGGTTCAACGCTCAAGAGCGCACCAAAAAAACCCTAACTACCGGACCTTTTGGCAACACCTACGAAGCAAATGAAGTCTCACCCGAGGTAGAGGAAGGGGTGGTTTCAGGACTCAAGTGTCTGCAACCTTAGTTGGGACACAGATATGTGATTATCTTGCTTACAGTGCACTTAGCATCAGTTATTCCTTAACATACATTCATTAATACACTTCATAGAAAGCACAGAGCACCGCAGTAATTACTCAGATCTAGAACTTAGCAATGATAGACAGGTTATACTTAATAGATTAAGCACTTAACATCTTATGTATCATATCTAGCATGAATTCATATCTCATAATAATAAAGAATCAATCGATCTATCTAAACATATCAGATCACTTAGCAAGAGAGAGACAAACACATCAGCACAATACACAGAGTTACTGTGGTTCACCCCCACCCTGGTGCTACGTCCACAAAGTATTCTTCTGTTATTATCTTCTGTAAACCAAGTTACAACACAAATACTTCAAAATACTACCCCGCCTAGGACAAGAGATCTGTGCAACTCGCTAGATCCTATTTCCCTGAGTAGATCCAAGCACTAAGTCCTCCCCTGACCTTTGCACTCAGCACTCATAATACTTATAGTAGGCGCAGAGCTCTTACAGTCACACAGACATCTGATCACATAGATCTACTTTACTCACTAATCCATTCACTTACATCACACACACCCCTTTTTATATGCATCTCCTACCCTTCTATTTATACATACAAAAGGCTTAAATAAGGGCCAATATCCCTTTCCCATTACAATATTACCAAAAATCCCAAAAAGGGGCGGAGATCCCATGATCTCCTCTTTGCCATGCGCTCCTTCTCCGACTGGATGTCGAAGTACCGAAAATGGTCAAATATGACCAAGTATTCCTCCAAACTTGGTCAAGGTCCAACACTCATCTTTTAAAGGCTTGATGTCATAGGATAGACGACATTGTTGGCTGACACAGAGATCTCTTCCTTGATGAAGCCAACCAATGGTGTAGGGTTGTGGGTGGGGTGTCATTGGCAGGTTCATTCGCTTGATGACCTCTGCTAAAATCAAGTTCTTTTGACTATCGATGTCGACAATGAAGTGAATCAGAGCCCCCTTGACCCACATATGCAAGTGAAAAAGGTGTTCCCCTTCCTCTGGATCTTCTGGTTTGCTTGGTCGGACTGTGGTAGTGACCATGGCACTGGGTTCAACATTGATAATCTACTTCCCTCATTCAGGATTTGACTCAGAATCAGAATCAACCTCTAACTCGTAAGCCTTTAGCTTGGCCACGAGGGACTTTTTAGAGAAATATTCGTCGATGTTGTGTCAAGTACTTTTATGGTACTCACACCATTTTCTCGTGTCCTTATTTGTCTTCTCATTTCCTTTCTTGTGTTTTAGCTTGGACAGATTGTCCTGAGGGTAGTGATCGCGACTTGGTCCCCTTTTGTGTGGGTTGGAGTTACTTTTTTCCTGCTTTGGCTGTGAGGGGTTTGCAGATCCAAACTCTCGTCGTTTCTGCTTAAATTTATGCTCGATTTTGACCACGTATGTATAAATTGTGCCCAATGAGGTGATGTCCAAGAACTCCATTTCTGTTTGAATGTATCTATGAAAAAAGTCATGGTATTTGAGAACTAGATGATTCTCATAATATTTGATACCTAATTTTGTGCAGAGGGTATGGAAAATATTAGTGAAGTCTAGTACTGTCTGGTCCCTTTCTTGACATAGGGTGGTCCATCTGGTGTACTGGTCCTCATAGCTTCCAACAGGGTAGTATTATTCTTTAATGGTGTCCCAGAAGCAATCCCATGTAGGGGCCACCACAAAAATTGTAGATTCCTCCACGACCCTTTGCTTAGAGTAAGTATCCCACCAGTATTTAACATGGGGAACGAACTTGAGAAGTGAAAAAGCGATATTTTACCGATAGAAACAACTATGGACTGAAAAACATCCTTCGAGAAGATTTAACCATTTATATACAACTTACACATCTATAATTCCTTCAAATAATGGAATATCAAAATTTACCTATACCTTGAAGGGGTTTTCATGGTCGCCCGATGAATATGCTTCTCCCATGTGAAACCATCGAAGGATCTACGCGGAGTTGTCCATCATTTAGTTCCTTTGTCATGTGAGGCCTTCCTCGAGCAACATTTTAATATTATCTCCTACTCCATCATCTTTCTTATCGTCTCCCATGGCTTGTCGTTAGGATCAGCATGACCAATATGGTAATGGATCGATTGGTTCGAGTCCCAACGTCTTGTACCCAGACCTTGTCGGGGACATGCACGAAGAAAAACAAATGAAGATAAGATCCCTCTAGTACCACTTATCTGGATTTAGGAGTGGAATGAACTGATTAACAGACTAAATACCATAAACATAGATATAGGAAGAATAACACAAATATTCAGTGAACAATATCTTCTATTAAATAATAAAATAGGTTGAAACTGTAAAATTGCAGAACTGAAACTTGCTCGAATGTTGGTAGTTATATTTGAGAAGAGATGTGGCTGCTACATGCATTTGTCTGAGAAGAATGGATTACAATGAGGCTCCAAAATCCCTTTCATATTACTCATGAATTCCAAAACCCTAGACATCCAAAAACCTAACCCTAGAAGGTGAAACGGAAAAAGTCATGTGGGCCCTATGGGTAAGTTGGTGTAATTTGGTACCTCAGCTTCCTAGGGCTATAAATTTTACATATGACCTCCATTTTAGGTGCATGACATCCCATTGGAAAGGTATTTTAGAGAAATAAACATTACACCAGCAGACTCTGGCTTCGTCTACAGTCTGACTGTGGCGAGTCAAGAAAACAACATTTAGGGCCCCAAAACATCCCTGGAAGTATAGCAAGATGTGTTGACATGAAAACATACAAAATAAGCCAGTTGGATTAGGCGGGAGGCCACCCGTATCCACCTAGAGAATGTGTGAGGCTTTAAACGACCTCATCTTCTGCAGCGCTCGAAGGAGGGATGCAAAATCTCTCGCAATTATTCTCTCCCTCTTTCGCTCGACAACTGGTATGCAAATAAATATACAAAAATCTACACTTTCCTTATCTAAATTGGAAAGAGAGGAGGAAGAAATCCATCAAAGGATCTTTCCCTATAATTCTCAACATTTCTCAGAAGGCCTAAAATATCTTGGTTTTCACTTAAAACCAAATAACTATCTCAAAAAGGACTGGAAATGGCTATTCTCCAAACTAGAAAAAAGACTATCTGGGTGGAGCTATAGGTGGCTCTCAAGGGCAAGAAGACTCACCCTAACCAAAGATGTTCTAGAGGCCATCACGGTCTACTAGATGTCATTGGCCTAGATACCAAAAGAAACATTGGAAAAGATTATAAAATTATTATCTCGCTTCATTTGGTCATGTTCTCGAGACAATATCACACAACCATGGGTAAATTTGGATCGCCTAGCCTGACCAAAAGATCTGGGAGGATGGGGGCTTAAAAATATATTTTTGTTCTCAAAGGATATGGCAGAAAAACTAGGTTGGCACCTCATCTCAAACAACAACCTTTGGTTAGTAGTTACCATCCAAAAATTCATAGCCCTGGAGACAGTGGATGTAATATCCCCAAAAATAATTAATTATTAAATTTTGTATGCACTTAGGAATTTATTTCCATTTTTGGAAAATTCATATTTTGAAAGTTATTGCCATTTATGGAAATTCCGAATTTGGAATTTGATTAATTGTAATTAATTATTGTGACTGTTGGGCAAATATTTGATTTTCTCAACCAACTCTTTAACCATGACACATGTAAAAGGCAAATATTTTTATATTAATTATTGAAGGACAAATGGAACATCGAGGTTGAAATCAGCTCACCATGACTCCATGAGTGGGGAACAAACTTGAACTACCTGTTACACATTATTTTTTTCATCCCTATGACCGTTAATGATGTAAACCTATATGTTTCCTTCAGATGGGTCAGTGGCCTGAGTTCCTGAAGAGAGAAGGGAGAAGAACTTTTCCTGAGAAAAGAAGTTGCATTTTCCTTTATGAAAACCCTATTAAAGAGGAATCTCGCAGGTTGTTATATAGGCAGGGTGCGAGAATGCCTGATTCTCACAAGTTGCACCATAGCTAGGTTGTGAGAGGTTCACAGGTTGCTCTATAGGCACGGTGCGAGAATGACCACACGTGGGAAAAACGAGCATTTTCTTGAATCTTCTAGAAGGAGAAACTTCCATGGTGAGGTGGCATCCAAATGGTTTGGATCTTACTCACTTTCATGATTTAGTGGGATCATCCTAACCTCCTCACCTTATCCTCTTCAACTTATAAAAGGAGAGGAGCTCTCATGGATAAAGTTAGCTTTTGAGCTTTAAGCTTGGAGATTTTGGGATTGGCTAAGTTGGATTTGGCTTGGAATTATTAGCTGGGTTAGAGCGACTTTGAGATTTGCTTGGTCAAGATAGATTGTGAGTAGATATCAGATCCATGGTCTCAGAATCCTTGGAGCAAGAAGTGTGTGGGTAACGAAGGACAATTGGAAGGGACCTTACGACATCAAGGCCATGGTTGTAATCTCTCTTTCACATTTAATATGATACAGTAATATGATTCTTTCCTATAAAGCTTGTTGTGTTTTATTGTATGATTCCTTGATCACATACATAGGTTTATATTGATTTTATGCTATTACTATCACTTTGGTTGGTTGTGTTCTTTTGCAGGATCATCATTGTATGATCATTGGAACGAAGCTAGGATGGCGATAGCGAGAGGAAGCGACATTTAAATAGTATGTCACCCATCCCTCTTTAGTTAGTAAATTCAATATTTAAAACTTAAGGAAAGTGTCATGTTCTGGTGTGTTTTGTTCTAGATCTAGGTGGATCTAGGGAGATGAGTTAGTGTCTACACCTACCGATTTGTCCAATAACAAAATTGGCAACTCCATTGGGGAATGGATTGTTTCCTAGTTAGTCTAGTTTCCCTTCCTTTGATTGCTTGTTTTATGGTTTCTGAGTCTGTGGGACATCCATCCAGACTCTCTGGATCTAGAAGTTCACTTAGATTCCCTGTCCTTTTTCAAAGTTTTCTTTGATTACATACATTCTCGCACTGTACCTCTCTGTGGACTTCTAGAATCATTGGTGTTTGCACCCTACTGTTCAGTTCAGTGCAAACTTCTCACACACTACCAGTGTCTAGACTGCGAGAATACCTAATTCTCGCACCCTACCAGTGTCTAGCCTGCGAGAATACCTAATTCTCGCACCCTACCAGTGTCTAGCCTGCGCGAATACCTAATTCTCGCACTATACTCTACTGCTAGGCTGTGAACTTGTTTGTAAACTTTTTTGGATTGGGTCTTGTCATCTTTTGATGACCCATTTTTTCTTTGATCAACTGGATTGAATTTTTGGAGCCTATATTGTTCTGTTTACAGTCTGCTTGACATTCTTTGAGTTGCTTTTAGCCATATTTTCTTTGTTTGGTTTTGAAGGATTAGTCTCTTGCTTTGAGTGTCTTTCAATTACAACGCGTGTGTTTTCTTTAGAATTGTTTAGGGAAAGATCATATTTCTTCTGAATAGTTCGCTTTAGAAGAAAACTATTAGTTTGGGTTTCTTTGTTTTAAGAAAGTTCATTATTGCTTTTAGTGAAATTTTTGAAACAAAATGATTTAATTTCTTTCTTTATATTGAATTGGAGGCATCCTTGCATTTGAAGTAGCAGAATTGCATGATTCTTGGCATTTTTTGATCTTAAATTTTTTGGGGGGGCATGAATCATGCATTGGTGTACAGTACCTTTTTCTCATTTCTTGAGAATATTGATATTGATGAGTTTTAAGATTTTGGGACATTGTGCATCTTGGAATGATAAATGTTTTCTCCTTCTCATGGCATAGCTTTCATCGAAATGAAAAGATTGCATTTTCATCTCTTTGCATAACTTTTGAGTCGGTCAGAACACCATATTGTCCACGCCATTTTCCTTTTGAGTAACAACAGCCATAAAATAAAGTGCTTATAAAAATTGATTAGACATTTTTATCTTTTCTGGTAGCAAACCTACATTAGATTAGTCATAGGGCTTTGGATTAGGTGTGAAAGATAACTTTCCAAAGCTGTAAACAAACATAGTATCTTGTGATAGGGAGAGTTAAATCCACTTACTACATTTTGTCCTGGGAAGCCCTTCTCACACAAGGGTCAATCACGAGGTCGCATTGAGACTGGCAGAGTTACTCACCCTGCTTTATTGGTCTTGGTGTAGATATTACGTGTATTATGGGGGTCGCTTGAGAGGTATACCCACAATGATGAGTGGAAGCCTTTCAAGTTGATTTCAGGCTAGATACCCTGCCCTTGCACATGGATCGAACTGTCGATTGTTTCCCCAGGCA
The DNA here is from genome assembly GCA_009831015.1 of Picea engelmannii. Lineage (NCBI taxonomy): Eukaryota > Viridiplantae > Streptophyta > Pinopsida > Pinales > Pinaceae > Picea > Picea engelmannii. The sequence goes on along the minus strand of ML778691.1, from coordinate 706,310 downwards.
TCACTGTAGTGATTGGTAACCTTAGTGGCCTATCTCTCTAGGTTCTTTACACGAGGTGACTGTGGAGGGGCAAGTCTTCACGGTACCTCAAATCAACGTTGGCCAAACTCACTCGGTCTCCTTGGAGGGTATACCCATGATTATGTGTGGGAGATTGCACCAAGGTGTAAGTTCATTAAGAAGGTCGTCAACGTAACTTTTCCACCCACTCTATCTCAGCCCCTTCTTACATTGTTCCTGTGACATTGGATTTCATCACCAACTAGTGTGCTCATTGTGAGAAGGTTTTGTTTGTTTGTTTGCTTCCTAGATTTTTAGCATGTGCTGTTTGTTTTCCCTAACTGATGCAGGAGCATCGCCAGCACATCAAGTGAGCCAGCGCGGAGCGGAAGACAGCTGGACAGCGCCATCACAAATTTTGAAAACACCTTGATATTGTTGCGTGATATTAAATGAATCATTTAAGATGAGGCGCACTTATATATTGTAATGGACCTTGAGCAGATAGATCTCATCCTTTAGGTAGATAGTCAGCATTTAATAGATTTAATGAAGTTAGATAGAAATTTAATTCTAGATTTGATAGCTAGAGTTCGAGAGGGAAAATGGATATAGACACCCTCCTTTGTACATTGTAACATAGAGTAGCATTCAGAAGAAGAGAGCAAGCAGAGAAGTAAAGAACACCCATGTATAGACATTTGAATTAATAGAAGAAAGCTTTGATTCAAACTCATGGTTTGTGTTGTTTCTCTATGTATTGATGTTATGCTCATGAATGTTTGCTTCCTGTTATACATTTGCTTTTATATGCTATGTATGTGATTTCATGGTTGAATTGAAGTCTGAGAGGTTGAGTAAATGAGTTTCAATTGTTTCTCTATTTGAGCCAAGAGATTCCTGCAAGGAGTGCAATCGAATTGTCCGCAAGGAGTGCGTTGATAGAAGGGTTCACTTAGAGATAGCTTTTGTTCTCATTTCCTCAAAAGTGCAGTTAGGCATAGGACCGTGCAAGGAGTGCTCAAGCCAAGCGAAGTCTCAGAGTTGCGATTCTGAGAAAATTATTGAAAGATTGCGGCTACAGGAGTGCGCAGGGTCAAAAGACTTCAACACTTAGACAAAGTTGAAGATTTGCCGCAAGGAGTGCGTGCAAAGTTCCTTCTAAGTATTTGAGAATCGCAAGGAAGCTCAAGAGGAGTAGGCCTTCGACCTCATTAAAGGATAAGTGTAGGGGAGACTGTTATTGAAAGTCCGAGGGAAGCATCGCAGGTTGGCGAGCAGGCAAACGAGTCTCGTAGAGAGACACTTCGTCAATTTCGTGGATTGCACAAGGAAGAACGAACGATCGAAATCCTTCGAGGAGATTTTGCAAAGTTTCGTGGGCCGTTGGATATTGCAGAGGTGCAAGGAGATTACGTCGCAAACGTCTGAAGGTTCGGAGCTCAGGAGGGGCAGAGCCGTCGATCCGAGTCACAAGGATCATCGGATCTACGTGCGTATCATGTATCGGGGACTCGCAAGGTGAAGTTACAAAAGTTCGCAACAAGAATTGCGATCTTGAGAGACGCGATATCCCGACAACCAAAGGGTAGCGTGTGGGACCGCAGGAGTAAGTGGAAGACAGGTGGCAGAGATCGGGAGATCTCGCGAACTCGGAAGTTCGCAGGGTGAGAGCCCAAGTATTGGGTATTCCAAGTCATGAAGGAGCGAGGTTGCGAGTAGCAAAAGCGCGATAGGATCGTATCGGAGTTTCGGTGCATCGGGACTCGGGAGTCAGAGAGCCAAGTGCTTGTTATCGAGAGTAGTGAAGCCGCGATAGAGACGAAGTCTCGATAGAGGAAAGAGGAAGTCAGTGTTGACTGACATCTCGGGTCTCGGGGATTCGAGAGCCCAGCGATCAACTGAGAACTTGTGAAGTCAGGAGTTTCGATCCTCCGAAAGCAAAGAAGGGGGGATTATACCGAAGAAAACCTGTGGGGTGCAGATTTCCCGATAGAGAAATAGAAGAACCGTTGAGTTCTTCGGGCTGAGGAAGAAGAGAAGGTCCTATTGAAGTGGACGTGCTCCGAGGAGTGCGGCTGCACCAGGTTGGTATCAGAGCATATTGCTTGTTTGTATATTTCAGGCAAGAGAAGCAAGAGGTAAAGAGTACTCAAATACACAATGCCAGGTTGTGGTATCAGAGCGAGGTTGTTCTTTGCTTTCTCTAGCAGAGAAGAGGAAATTCACCATGCCGCCCAGAAGAGAAAGACAGTCACCTGACCCAGAAGATAGGGAGGTGCGAAGAAGAGGCAGGCCGGTAGGAAATCCAGAAATGGAAAGACAGATGAGAGATCTCTGAGCAAGACTCGAGGAGATGGAAACAGCTCAGAGACGCACAGCTAGTGCAGGGGACCTTAGTGATTCCGACAATGAAATAGAGGTTGAACGCGAGGAGGAAGTTGCAGCCGAAGATGCATCAACTATGCGATTAATTAAAGCTATCGCCAGGATGGGTGCGAAAGCGAAGATGGACATCCCAGTCTATGAGGGGAACTTGGATGCAGAAGAGTTGCTAGACTGGATAAGAGCCCTCGACACCTATTTCAATTATGAGGATATCGAAGAGGATAAGAAGGTCAAGCATGCAGTTATGCGCTTGAAAGGACATGCAGCATTATGGTGGGATGAGCTACAAGCTAACAGACGCTGCAAAGGCAAGAAGAATATCAAAAGTTGGGATCGAATGATCGTGAATATGAAAGTGAAGTTCATCCTGAGAGACTATCAAATTACTATGTTCAAGAGGATGCAGAACCTGAGACAGAAGCTGATGACAGTGAAAGAATACACAGAATAATTCTATCGACTGAACATCAGAGCAAGTCATTGGGAGAGCGATGATGAGAAGGTTGCCAGATACCTTAATGGTCTGAGATATGACATTCGGGATGAATTAAGCATGGTTACCATCAGGACGGTGGAGGATGCTTATTAGATGGATTTGAAAGCAGAAGAAAAGCTGAGCCGAAAGAAAGGTCAGTGAGGGCGAGGCAGAAGTCAGCCCATAGGAAAGGCAGTTGCCCGGGAAAGAACTCATCAACCCAAGGAGGAATGGAAGAAACCTCAGGGTAGAGTTGAAATAGGTGGGACCTCACAGCGACAGCCATATGTAGAACAGAGAGGACAGCATACAGAGTAGGGAGGAGGATATGTTGATGCAAACACTTTTCCTCATACCAGAGGTAGGGGAAGAGGAAGAGGTGGAGTAATCACATGCTTCACATGTGGGAAGAATGGTCACAGGTCATTCGAGTGTCCAGAGAAAAAGAAGGACATTGGAGAAGCTCACATCGCCGAAGCGCAGAAGCGGGATGTTGAGACCGAAGACACAGAAGGCAGAAGGTCACTGATGATGTGTAAAGTTCTCTTAACACCCGGGAAGGAGGTGGAGGACTCAGCTCAAAGGACCAAACTTTTTAGAACAGCTTGCAAGACCAAGGATTGGGTATGCAAGGTTATCGTGGACAGCGGTAGCACAGATAATCTCGTTTCAACCGAGATGGTGGAAAAGCTGGAACTGGAGACAACTGATCACCCAAGTCCATACAAAGTTTCATGGATATAGAAGGGACATCAGGTGAGTGTCACTAAACAGTGTTTAGTTGAATTCAAGATAAGGGAATATAATGATAAAGTACTATGTGATGTCATTCCCATGGATGTATGCCATTTATTGCTGGGTAGACCATGGCAGTATGACATAAATGTGATTCATGATGGGAGAATGAACACATATACCCTGGAGAAGGATGGGAGGACACACATATTGCTTCCGATAAAGGATAAGAAGGTGAAACCGAAAGTGATCAACACAATACTTCTCATGAGTGGGAAGGAGCTTCTTATAGAGGTGGAGAAGAAAGAAGATCCACAATTCTTTGTGGTCAGGAAACCGAGGATTGTTCTGACTAGCACGAGAGTGGACAATCTACCAGGTGAAATTCAAGAAATGTTGGAAGAGTTCACTGACATCATAGTGGACGAATTACCTCGTTCGTTGCCACCGATGAGGAGTGTGATTCATCACATAGACCTCATACCAGGAGCTAGTTTTCCAAACAAAGTTGCATACAGATTAACGCCGCAAGAGAATGAAGAGGTCAAGAAGTAGGTCCAGAAGTTGATGGACAAAGGATTAGTTAGAGAAAGTTTGAGCCCATGTGTTGTTCCGACAGTACTTAGTCTGAAGAAGGATGGAGGCTGGAGAATGTGTACCGATTCTAGAGCGATAAATAAAATAACCATCAGGTACAGATTTCCATTGCCGAGAATGGATGATTTGATGGACTACCTGAGTGGGGAAAAGTATTTTTCAAAGATAGATTTGAAAAGCGGATACCACCAGATTCGCATGAGAGAAGGCGATGAGTGGAAGACAGCCTTCAAGACCAACGAAGGACTGTATGAATGGTTAGTCATGTCGTTTGGTTTGACGAATGCACCAAGTACCTTTATGAGGCTGATGAATGAAGTCCTAAGGGAATTCATCGAAAAGTTTGTCATTGTGTATTTGGATGATATACTGATTTACAGTAAATCAGAGGTTGAACACTTGAAGCATTTAGCTACAGTGATGAGGAAGCTATAGTAGGAGAAGTTGTTGATCAATATGAAGAAGTCCTCGTTTATGAAGACAGAGCTCATATACTTGGGTTTTGTTATTTCGGCGAATGAGTTGAGGATGGACCCAGATAAGGTGGAAGTAATTAAGAATTGGCCATCACCGAGAAATGTATTCGAGGTGAGAAGTTTTCATGGTTTAGCTAGTTTCTACCAAAAGTTCATTAGAAATTTCAGTGGAATTAGCGCAGCGATGATGGATACAGTAAAGAAGCGACATAAGTATTTTCATTGGACAATAGAGGCTGAAAAGAGGTTCAATCTGTTGAAGCAGAAGATCACGGAACAACAAGTGTTGGTGTTGTCGGATTTCCAGAAGACATTTCAGGTGAAATGTGATGCAAGTGGGTTTGCTGTAGGAGCGGTCTTGAGTCAAGAAGATAGACCCGTTGCATATTTCAGCGAGAATATCGATGAGGCAAAACTGAAGTACTCCATGTATGATAAGGAATTCTATGCTATCATACAGGCACTGAAGAAGTGGAGGCATTACTTGATCCCAAAAGAATTTGTATTGTACAATGACAATCATACATTACAGTTTGTGACTCAACAAGAGAAGTTGAATCAGAAACATGCTAAATGGGTAGAGTATATGCAAAATTTCACATTTGTGATTAAGCATATTTCGGGTACTGCTAACAAAGTGGTTGATGCTTTGAGCAGGAAGTGTTTGTTGCTGTAGGAATTCCGAGTCAAAACCTTGGGTTTTGAAAATCTCAAGGACATGTATGCAGGAGATGTAGATTTTGGAGAAGCATATGAAGCAGCTGAGAATCCAGTTCTCAGAGATCGGAGTCCGTGGATATATTATATGATCCAGGAGGGATTGTTGTTCAAGGGAAATCAACTGTGTATTCCAAAATGCTCCATGAGGGAGAATCTGTTGAAAGAGAAGGAAAGTGGAGGATTGGAAGGACATTTTGGCCATGAAAAAACATTTACGAAGTTGAGCGAATCATATTTTTGGCCGAGAATGTGAGTAGATGTCAAGAGGTTCGTTGACAGATGTCGGGTTTTCCAGCATTCGAAGGGGAGAAAGAAGAATGCAATTTTTTATCAGCCATTGCCCATACCAGAGAGACCATGGGAGGCGATTAGTATGGATTTTGTATTAGGGTTGTTGAGGACCCAAAGAGGTGTTGATTCCATCTTTGTGGTGGTGGACAGGTTTTCTAAGATGGCACACTTCATACCATGCCAGAAGACCAGTGATGCGACTCATATCGCAAATTTGTTTTTCAAAGAAATCGTTCGACTTCATGGATTACCGAAAAGTATAGTTTCGGACAGAGACACAAAATTCATAGGGAATTTTTGGAGGACCTTATGGAAGAAGCTAGGAACTAACTTGGCGTTTAGTTCTTCTTATCATCCGCAGATGGATGGACAAACGGAAGTGGTCAACAGAAGTCTAGGAGACTTGCTAAGAAGCTTGGTGACAGAGCACCATAGCAGCTGGGACCATGTATTACCACAGGCAGAGTTCGCATACAATGATTCAGTGAATCGAAGTGCAGGGAAAAGTCCATTTCAGGTTGTATATGGGATGAATCCGAGAGGAGTTTCTGAATTAAGGGATTCAGAACAGACTGCGACTAGTAGTGCTAGTGCAGAATAATTTGGTGAGGCAATGAAGGAACTTCACAGTCAGGTGAAGGAGCGACTATTGAAATCAAGCCAGGAATATAAGTGCAGAGCAGATCAGCATTGGAGACAACTTCAGTTTGGAGTTGGAGATTCAGTTATGGCACATTTGAGAAAGGAAAGGTTTCCAAGGGGGACATACAACAAGCTCAAAATGAAGAAAATTGGGCCATGCAGAGTCCTAAGGAAATTCGGAGAGAACGCTTATGAGATCGAGTTGTCGGATGGCATCGGGATATCTCCGATATTCAATATCGCAGATTTATACCCGTACAGGGATGAAGAAGCAGAGACTGCAACTGAGCAACCAATCATCTAGTGGATGAAGAAGATGCCTATTGCGGAAAAGCCACAAATGGAATGCATACTGGACAAGAGAGTAGGGAAGAAAACCATGCAGAAGCAATACTTCGAGTATCTAGTCAAGTGGAAGAATCACCCAGTGGAAGATGCCAGCTGGGAGAGCGAAGTAGTGATACTGAAGCATGGACATACCATGCAGGAGCTCATGGACAGGAGCCCATGAAAGTTTTCAAGCCGAGGAGTATGATGCAGGAGCATCGCCAGCACATCAAGCGAGCCAGCGTGGAGCGGAAGACAGCTGGACAGCGCCAGCACAAATTTTGAAAACACCTTGATATTGTTGCACGATCTTAAATGAATCATTTAAGATGAGGCGCACTTATATATTGTAATGGACCTTGAGAGGATAGCTCTCGTCCTTTAGGTAGATAGTCGGAATTTAATAGATTTAATGAAGTTAGATAGAAATTTAATTCTAGATTTGATAGCTAGAGTTCGAGAGGGAAAACAGATACAGACACCCTCCTTTGTACATTGTAACATAGAGTAGCATTCAGAAGAAGAGAGCAAGAAGAGAAGTAAAGAACACCCATGTACAAACATTTGAATTAATAGAAGAAAGATTTGATTCAAACTCATGGTTTGTGTTGTTTCTCTATGTATTGATGTTATTCTCATGAATGTTTTCTTCCTGTTATAMATTTGCTTTTATATGTTGTGTATGTGATTTCATGGTTGAATTGAAGTCTGAGAGGTTGAGTAAATGAGTTTCAATTGTTTCTCTATTTGAGCCAAGAGATTCCTGCAAGGAGTGCAGTCGAATTGTCCGCAAGGAGTGCGTTGACAGAAGGGTTCACTTAGAGATAGCTTTTGTTCTCATTTCCTCGAAAGTGCAGTTAGGCACAGGACCATGCAAGGAGTGCACAGGCCAAGAAAAGTCTCAGAGTTGCAATTCTGAGAAAAGTATTGAAAGACTGCTACTGCAGGAGTGCGCAGGGTCAAAAGACTTCAACACTTAGACAAAGTTGAAGATTTGCCGCAAGGAGTGCATGCAAAGTTCCTTCTAAGTATTTGAGAATCGCAAGGAAGCTCAAGAGGAGTAGGCCTTCGACCTCATTAAAGGATAAGTGCAGGGGAGACTGCTATTGAAAGTCCGAGGGAAGCRTCGCAGGTTGGCGAGCAGGCAAACGAGTCTCGTAGAGAGACACTTCGTCAATTTCGTGGATTGCACAAGGAAGAACGAACGATCGAAATCCTTCGAGGAGATTTTGCGAAGTTCCRTGGGCCRTTGGATCTTGCGGAGGTGAAAAGAGATTACAGTGCGAACGTCTGAAGGTTCGGAGCTCAAGAGGGGCAGAGCCATCGATCCGAGTCACAAGGATCATCGGATCTATGCGCATATCGTGTATCGTCGACTCGCAAGGTGAAGTTCCAAAAGTTCGCAACAAGAATTGCGATCTTGAGAGACGCGATATCTCGACAACCAAAGGGTAGCGTGTGTGACCGCAGGAGTAAGTGGAAGATAGGTGGCAGAGATCGGGAGATCTCATGAACTCGGAAGTTCGCAGGGTGAGAGCCCAAGTATTGGGTAATCCAATTCACAAAGCAGAGAGGTTGCGAGTAGCAAAAGCGCGATAGGATCGTATCGGAGTTTCGGTGCATCGGGACTCGGGAGTCGGAGAGCCGAGTGCTTGTTATCGAGAGTAGTGAAGCCGCGATAGAGTCGAAGTCCCGATAGAGGAAAGAGGAAGTCAGCGTTGACTGACATCTCGGGTCTCAGGGATTCGAGAGCCCAGCGATCAACCGAGAACTTGCGAAGTCATGAGTTATGATCCTCCGAAAGAAAAGAAGGGGGGATCATGCCGAAGAAAACCTGTGGGGTGCATATTTCCCGATAGGGAAATAGAAGAACCGTTGAGTTCTTTGGGCCGAGGAAGAAGAGAAGGTCCTATTGAAGTGGATGTGCTCTGAGGAGTGCGGCTGCACCACTAACATACTCTAGGTTGGATTTATTTAATGGCGTCAGTTCCTGGAATGACCAATGAAGGAACCCTTGCTCCAGGGGAACCTTTTGTTTTTCCTTCTTATGGAAACATTGGTCTGCTTGACATAACTACTTTGATCCTTCCAAGTCTCACTATTGGATTACCGATATGGTTTTTTTCCACTCAAGTAATCCTGAATCCAGTTAGTGCTTCAGTCACAAGCACTTCCCCCAAGAGCAACAACATCATGTTGATCCAACACCTTCTTCACCAGTAAGGTCTTCTTCGCCTTCTTCTCTTGCAAGGTCGCCTTCTATTTCATCTTCTTCGTTGAGTGAAAGTTCTAAAGCTACTAACCCGGTGAATAAGAAGAAGAAGAAAAGGAATATTAAGAAGAAGAAAGATAAACAAGGGTCAAAGCTTCCAACCACTGTCAAACATGTTGAAAAACAACCAGTTACTGTTAATCGTGATGGGAGTGTTGATGATGTCAAGATCACCCAAACAAATCTTAAGCCCAAGTACCCTTGCAGGCTTTGTAAGGGTAGCCATGTTCTTAAGGATTGCTCTGGTCTACCCAAGGTTATAGAAGTATGGTCTACACATCCTCACCAACCCATGTCATCAGCCTCTGAACAACATGCTAATGACTTCCTGTCGACTAGTCACGATATAGTTGGGAAGAAGAAAAGTAGAGCCAAGTTCCCATGTATGTTATGCAAAGGGAGTCATCTAACTCATATTTGTCCTCATATGGAAGAAGCCTCGAAATTACTGGAAGACATGTCTGTTTCACAGCCTCAACTTCCAGCTGCTTATCGCAAGCTTTCTCTCAACCCACCTAGAGTTGATGGAATGATCAATATGGTTCCCCCGTTAGTCAGTCCGGTTGATCAAGTGGTCAGACTGGTCATGTCCTTAGTTGAACCAGTTGAAAAAGTGGATGATCCGATACCATCCTTGGTCAATCCCACTCTCCCCTCAGAGAGTGAAACTAAAGCGGTCGATCCGATCCCATCCTCGGTTGATCCCACTCTCTCGTTAGAGAGTGTCACCCAAGTGGTTGATCCATTTCCACCTGTCGACCCCATTCTCCCCTTGGATAATGAAACCCAAGTGGTCGATCTAATCTCTCAACCTTTAGGGACCCTTCCTCAGTTTCCTGTAACATTGGGAGGGAAAATTGTCGTTATTGACGTCATGGTAGTCCAAGACCCCTTGGATTTTTCTTTACTCCTTGGGCGAGATTATGTATATGCCATGAAATCTATTGTGTCTAATCTTTTTCGTGTGATATCTTTCCCTCATGATGGACGAGTTGTGACTATTGATCAACTTTCATTCATTGACCTTGACTGGATTGCTTCCCTAAATGGTTCTTATATGCAAACGATATCGCCCCTGCCACAGGTCAATTATGTGGCGTTGTCACCCATGGCTTCAACTTTTGATGACTTAGATCCAGTAGTTGACATGGTGATCTCTTCGATAGGGTTGTTAGAGCCTTATCTCCTTACCCCTATCGCGACCCTCGACATGGTGTCCTTCCAGCGTGTGTTTCTTCCTTCCAATGACGACCTCTTGGAAGCCATGACAGAGTTTTGTCCCTTGACATGGTCTCCTTCCAGAGCATTGTCCTCTTGGAATCCATGATCAAGAAGACTTCGAGGATAGTTTTTGCGTCTCTGAGGCAACCTCGTTAAAAAATGAAACATAGGTCTATGAGCATAGTTTTCTAATTTCAAGATCGTTAAAAAATGAAACCACTTATGAGGATAGTTTTTTCATCTCTGTGGCAACCTCGTTAAAAAATGAAACAAAGGTTACGAGCATAATTCTTGTTTCTATGTCAAGCTCGTTAAAAAATGAAATAGTTTTCCCCCTCTCTATTTGAGTCAAGTCCTTCGTCTAGTATTTGAAGCTTCATTTCATTCTCCTTTGCAGTTGGATGAAATGAATCTTGGGGGGCATTTGCCTCAGCCTCTAGACTTCATGATGAAGTTGAGTCGCTAGCTTCTTAAGCTGAGGGCTAAGTACCAACCATCCATGTGTTATGCGTTGGGAAGTCCAAGCATAGTTTTATATGGTTCAAGATTGTGTAAAAATGAAACCACCTACCTCAAGCATAGTTTCCTCTGGTTCAATCTTGCGTAAAAATGAAACCAGGTCCAAGCATAGTTTTGTTTAGTTTTTAAGCTTGTGTAAAAATTAAAATCTATCCCAAGCACAGTTTTGTTTTGTTTTAAAGCTTGCGTAAAAATGAAAACAAACCCGAGCTTAGTCTTTGTTCTTTCTCATGCTCGTAAATACATTAGAATAAGTTATCGAGCTTAATCTTTGTTCTTTCTCGTGCTCGTAAATACGTGAGAATGAAACTGAGTATACTTTTATCACTTTTTCAGACTCGTAAAGGTTATATGAAAAAGGAACCCACTGGAGTTCCCTTTAAGCTCTTTTCATACTCTCTCAAAATGAAAAGATTGTCGAGTGACCTTGTTCTTTTCACGCTCGTTAAAGTATTTGAAGAAAACATTTGTGGAGCGATAGTTTATCTCTTTTTCAGTCTCATCAGACTAATTTATGAAAAAGGAATTCGGAGAGTTCTCTTTAAGTGTTTTTCAGACTCTCAAAACATGGAAAAACCCCTGAGTTTTCTTTCTTTGGACTCATAAAACAAACATTGAAAGGCCCATATGGGACCGAACCACTCCTTCTTAGGGTTCGTTAAACATACTTCAAAGGATGAGCTTACATTACAAGCATATGTTATCCTCCTCAAGCTTGCATAAAAATAAAGAGGTACTCTCCAGAAATGGTGGGGGAAAATTTGGGAAAGAAATGTATCTAAACCTGTATTCTGTGGAAGAGTCTCTTTTGAACATGACACCCTTTCACTCACCTTGTGTCTAGGTTGGAAAATCTTCTTGTCTCTTGGTCATACTCCTTTATAAGATTACAAATTGGTCTGTGATCCCTGTTGTTGAGTCAGTGTTTCCAAGACAGTTGTCGTGTCGTCAATATGTTCAAAGAGAATTTCAACCCGAAATCCTTCTATTGCGTCGGCCATTTCTACAGTCTTTAAGCCTTCTATTGCGTCGGCCATCCCTGAGTCAGTCCTGAATTACTAGTTACTATGATCTACATCAAATCTTGTTACCTGTTTCGTGTCATTGATGGGGGATACATTAAGGCCCTCCTGTGACGAGTCTTTTCCTGTCGACTTCAACTCATTATCTAGGAATTAGACTTAGAAACTAATTGGTACCTTGGAACTTGCATGCCTTAATGGCAGGTTTCCTCGCTTTCGATAGTGGGTTTTCATTATTGACCCCTGATCAAGAGATTCCGCCGAGTGTTCGACTTCAGCTCATTAATTCACATTCGTTGGATTGTACTAGTGTACCTTGGGATACATTGACATTAATGGTGATTTCCTTCGCACTTGTTAACTGTATACACTAATGACTGGTAATCAAGTGGTTTCTACCATGTTCGACTTCAGCACATGTATTCACATGGTTAGATTCATACTATAGAGTGGCGGAGATGAAGACCCTGGATATTTTCTGACAGATCCAAGTTGCATTGGAGTATATTCATTGTATTATTGCATAGATCCACATTGTATGTATGGTGGCTATGTTCAAATTTGAGTCTTTAACACATAGATCCACAGTGTATTTTTGGTGGCTATGTTCAGATTTTAGTCATATCGGCATGGATCCACAGTGTATGTTTGGTGGCCATGACCTGTCTTACTTGACATGGATCTTTGCATGTCGACATTTATGCTTTGAGTCATTTGTATTATGAGTATGGGAAAGCCTACCTCAGTGATGATATATTATTGTAATGTATTTCCTTGTTTGTTGGTAGGTTTTCGACCGACTGTTCCTTAAGTACAGACCTACAATAAGTACATGTGCATGTTTTTACAGGTATTTGAACAAATATATATACAGAGGAATGCATTCAATCTAAATAAAAAAGAAGCATTTCTATGTTAATCATAACATGTACCATATATATATATATATATATATATATATATATAGGTAGTCAACTTAAGGAATATTGGGTGGTTGTAAATGTCAAACGAAATCCTGGAAATGAATACAAGATATAAATATAAATATGTATATGGATGAATGTTTAGATACATAGGGTTGCATAAACATCAATTGTACTCATACACAGAAGGAGTTTATCGACTTCTTGAATCACATGAGATTTCAAGTAATTTCCATTGATCGGTCTATATCAAAGGCATAAAATATTTCCTTTTTACATTACAACAAACCCATAAGTAAAATTTAAGTGGTGTATAATACATGTTACATGTTACAAAGGTTGTTCAACACTTAACAGAGTTGTAACATTCTACATGACATATACTATCATAACTGTAAATCGTGGAATTCATTTACAATATAGGATTTCCCCTTTTCAATCTATTTTAAGGGTTTAAAATACAATTAACTAGTTTATCTATGGAACCCTGGCTCAAAAATTATCATAATAGAGTTCCCTAGGGTGGAACCCTATACCAACAAAACATAGAACCTGAGAAGTATAAATCAAACGCAAAGAGTTGGAACTCGAATACCTTTCAAGTGAAGTGATCTCGTGGATCCATTTTTATCGGAACGATTTAAGTCCTGCAAGGGAAAAAGTCATGAATTAGTAAAATAGTGTTAAGAGAAATTAACGAGAGTTAATATTGAAGATTCACCACATGAACAATACTTAGCTTGATATTGGGCTCGGGTGCATTTTCTCATCGACGTCACTGAGAAAAATTTCCACGGTCTGAAGGAGATGAGTGGACCCAAAAATGTCTGATGGGTACCCTCGCAAGTAAACAGGGGTCCCATCATTAGTTTGGTAGCTGAAAGAATTGACTGTATGCACCAGAATGTAAATAAGCAAAGAAACAGTGCTAAACATTTAATACACTTCATAACTAGAATGACAACGTTCACACGGTATAGCGTAGGTTCCACAGAGATGTTTATTTCCCAATTGGGTACATCATTTACTATTTTTCTCTACACTTAAGAAATGAAATTAGACAAGTTCAACACAAAATTCTAGAACATAGAGCTTAGAGTAAATCCTGAAATAAGTTTAAATTCTGGAACATTTACAAACAGTGGAAGTCTTATGACTGTAAAAATTCTTGTACAAGTATGAGCAAATGAATAGATTTAGAGTGACGAACTAGTTACTAAACTCTACACAGTAGAAAACAAACTTTATCGCACCCACAGGAATGGCTTATGCCTTTACAACGTTTAATTCAAGGGCAAAATAATTCACAATAAGTCTTGAATGCATAAATTCTTTCAAGAGCCGAAAGTTCGAGGACTCATTCCAGTTTGTCTCTTACGAATCCAGAAGACTCATCACATAATAAATCAGGAAGATTAAATATACAACTTAGGCCTATGGTAAATACCATAAGCAGACCTAGGAGCGACTGTAGGAACCAGAGAAATATTTAACCAATGGATTCTCGGGTGAGAGGCATGCCAAGAAATTTTTAAATAAAAATGTAATTATAAGTGTAAAGAAAATATCAAGGTCACGGCTCTGCCGACAATACCCTCATTACCTTTATGAATGGAGATATTCAAAACCCAGTAAACTCTATGTTTTAATCTAAGGGTAAACACAGACTTCTCGGACAGAGGGTTGTGAATGAATGGATACATGCATAGTACACAGAGACCATATTATGCGACGAGAACTAAGGAGTTTTACCTTTTCAACCTTTTAATCAATATTATTTTGTTACCAATAGAAGATGCTTACCAAACGACTAGTTTGGGGCAAATAGTAGGTAGCACGTGATGCGTGGGGTTCTATCATTCAACCTATGAGCAAGACACAAACAGAATAATAACCAAGTCACAGTATGCGAAGGGAATACACATGCAATGGTATACCCGTAGGTGCCTTAGCCATCTCTTTAGTACTACCAGACTTTACCAAACAGAGTTATAGGTTATGGAGGCATGATATCTCTCATAGAACGAGGATGAAGTTTTAATATTAATTCCATAAAGATAAACGCAAAACCATTAAAGACTGAGAAATGACTTAGTATTACATTGTGTTATAGGAGAAGGCATTAATACCATGAGATTACCAGGGAGCTACTAATTCTTAGAGGAACCCTGTAAAACCCTAGTTTAAGAACT
>ML778691.1:675002-686847 GCA_009831015.1 Picea engelmannii | reverse complement strand
TCATCATCCATCACAACATTCTGAAGAGGGACTTTTATCCTCTGATCTTCATTAGAATTCCTATCTCTTTGCAGAATCTGAGTTTGTGGATTATTCCTTCTGTAGGGAAAAGCATTTGGATTTCTGGGGGCAAAAGCATTTGGCTCTTTTGGCCTTGTTGGTTGCTGATTCTGAACCTTCAACTTTGAAATTTCAGATGTTAGACTGTCCAACATCTTAGCCATCTTTTCCATTTTACTGTTAGAAGAAGAAGAGGACTCGACAACAGACTTCTTCCTCTCAGCCCTTCCTTTAATCTTCTGAGATGTTGTGATGTTTGACTCAACCTCGAGGGAGGCATCTTGCATTAAGGCAAGCATGGTTGATCGTCTTTCTCTAAGGATAAGACAAAACTCTGAATCAAAGGCAGCAGAAAATGTGATCTTTGCCGATGCATCACTTGGTTTAATCTCTGTAGGGATCTTACCAAACATTTTATTAAATCTCTTGATAAAATCTGAGACCGACTCTCCATCCTCCCTCTTCAAATTTCCAAACTCAGAAATGTATTATAACAGATCTCTTCTTTCTCCCCAATGCTTCAAAAATACCTCATCTAATTGTTCAATGCCAGTGATCGAATTTGTTGGTAGCTCTTTGAACCACTTTCGGGCTTGGCCATCCAAACTCTGAACAAAAACTCTAGTCCACACATCTTCTTCTGAGATATTGATATTTTTGGCATAAGCATAAAATGCTTCAATATGTTCTTCAGCAGTATACTCCCCTGCTCCTGTAAATTTTGGCATGTATTTCTGATAGTCACCGGTTGGCATGGAAGACAAGGGATTTGGCAATACAAGTGGGGCATATCTGTTTGCCAAGATTTGTTCCATTCTGGTCAAAGGGGAATCCATGACAGTCTTGGTGATTGATACAGATGAAGAAATCGTAGGAGATGATGGAGGAGATGAGTTGTCTGAGTTAGAATAGAAGGGTTGTCTTACTTCACCTTGAGCAGAGTTTTCGGGAATGGATGAGAAATAAGAGGCTTTATAGAACTAACCAAGCAACAAAGCTAGATTTTCTTCTCCTTTAGAGGATAGATCATGGAGGATATCTTCAAGGACAGGCAGATTAGTGTGTGTGTGTATAGGACACCTTTCAAAGTTTTGATGGGGGATGAATCGAAAGAAGATGAAGAAGAATATTCTTTCTGTTTGGAGGATTCTGTATTCAATTCTTTTGGATGGGATGAAATGTCAATCTCAAGAACAGAATCAGTAATATTAGAAGAAAATGAAGGTTCCTCTCCCTTCAATGTTTGAGAAAAAATTTTGGTTTCCTGAGAATTATAAATTTCAACAGCAGGGGATTCAATTAGAGGTTTCTCATAAATAAAATGAGGAGTGTTGATTTGAATACCTGATTCTACTGCCTTGGTAGATCCATAAATCTATCTATTCAAAGCTTTACCCTTACTGATGATCTTCTCAGGATCAGGAACTGGTGTCGTTAGTGGGCCTTCTTGGTTCGCCCTAGTGTGAGCTCTTTTGGTAGCTACTTCGTTTCAATGGAGTCACCAGATAGAAAATGTACAACCGAAAGTGTCTACTTCTTGTCTATCATCAAGAACTAGATCTATGTCGTCTCCCAGAGAAGCTGAGCTTCGATCTCCTCTCCCCGACAACGGCGCCAATATGTTATCACTCCAAGTAACTCCTTAGGGTTGTAGGCTAAGGATGCTTGGTAACTTAAGAATAATGGTTTTTATGTATTTGGGACAATGGGGTCTTTAATGATTTGTATGAGAAACAACTCATCACACTTCTAAAGATAAAGTGATTTCAGTAAACAATAACCAGATCCAATAATTGAAAGGAAGTATGGAGAATGCTATTCTTGATTGCCAATACAAGTGAAAGTAGGGCCTAATACAAGACAGCAAAGAATCCTTTAATTTCAAGCCTATGAGTTCAACAAAGAGGTAACAGTCTTTATGAACTAAAACAAAATGAAAGTAAAGTACAGAGAATGAAAGATGAGCAATTCTGGTATTGCAAACGAAAGGAAACTCCACTTTATCTATGCAAAAAGAGTCTATACAATAGCATGAAAATGTTTCCCAGTTTGAACCCTTGTTTCATATCAAAAATAGGCATTTATAGCCTCTTACAAATAGTTATACAGATCCTAAAAACATGGATCTGTATTTAATAAAGACAACTCAATTCTATCTAAACAACTTGAAAATAAAGTCTTTAACAACTAAACTTAAAAGTCGAATTGTCTTCAATCTCCAAAATCGCCATCTGCATCCTTCAGTTCCTGGTATCCGCGATGTGGTGAAAAATAACAGGACACCTATCTTTGACAGTTGGATTTCCCAACGTTTATGATCGATTTTTGAGGAAATGGTTTTGCATGTGTTACCACAATTCTCTCGAATCTCTCATGCTGAACCTTTTGCATACGATCTGATAGCCCACTGATACATTGGAGCCCCTTCAAGATCTGTTTGGAATGAACTATCCTGTCCTTGGCTTCAAAAATTAGTTTTCCAGCTTTCAATAGCGCACTCCTTTAATTTTTCGCGGGTTAGCTATTGAAAGCCGTCACTTTCCACAGCTAACGGGTCATAAAATAATAGCTTTGCGCTGGGGAAATTCCCGATTGCACTCAAAATGAGTTTTCACCTCCAAAATTTGATTTCAAACAAAACTCAGTGTGTCTCCGATTTCTCACCTTGCATATTAATGGCGACTTGATCGAGTACCTTCATATCTGGATGGGTTTTTTGGCTTAGCTTTTGTTTCAATCTCCTTATCTGCCTTTTGAGGCGTTTGGCAAGCCACCACAAGTTGTTGTAGTATTTCGTGAGTTTTTTCTTCCTCTTCTTCTCTCTAACACTTTCCTTAGCCAATCTTTCAAACGCAGCATTGGTTTTGGCGAAGTTATCAGAAAACTTCTTATACCTTTCTTTAATCACCCGCTCCAAGACCTCTTGCTGAGCTATGACCTCTTTCAAATGATTGATTTTATAAGACTTCTTTGACTTGGAGCTTTTCGATGTTTCTCCCTGTTATGTTTGATTGAAGGTTTCATAGTTCTGTGCACACTCAGCTGACTACTCAGGACTCTTGGTGACAGGGCATTGATCTTGCTGCTCTGATTCTGAATCTGAATAGGGCAAGTTTAGTATATTGGTTCTCTTCCCTATACTCTGCTCTGTAGGATGCTCTGTGTTCTGCTCTGTGGTCTGCTCTGAGGTCTGTTCAAAGTTTAACTTTCTCTTCAACCTGTGAGGCTTCACTCCAGATATTTTGTCTTCTGGAGGTCCTGGCAGGGTCCTTCTTTTTCTTGAACTGCTTTGAGGAGATGATTGTTTCTTTGAACTCTTCCCCTGTTCATTTGCAATCTGGTTCTGTGTTTCAAAACCTTCCCAGAATAGGAAATGTCCCCAGCTCCTTCCCTGTTGTTTCAATTCCTCCAGGATAATCAATTTTATGAGGCCGAAGTGACACAAAGTAGTTTTCATGCTCAAAGGTTGAGCTCTAATCTTCTTGCAAACCTTAGTCAAACTTTTATGTAGGAAATAAGGCAAATTAAGAGGGGTCTTGCCTATGAAATTATCCAGGAGTTTGAAGTGGTACATAATAAGTTTATCATACCTTCCCTCCGAGGTAATGTACAATTGGATACCTTTGAACAGTTCCTGCCATTCTTCGTCTAGATAAGAAACTAGCATACCCTTTTTCCATGCCTTGTGCCTGTACCCCTCTTTCAAATAAACTCTGAAATCCAAATCTTTGGGAGCAGTGGTTTTAAACCATCTCTGACCGGTTCTTGGTAAACTTGTAGCTGTGGCAATGACAGCTTCATCCACTATAATTTCCATGGTCCCGACAAGAGCTTTGTTCCCATCGAAAGTCTTGGCGAAAGCTTCTGTTGTAGCCTGGTGGCAACCAATTTGCAATCTTTCAACGAACCCAATACACCCTGTGTTTGAAAAATGACTCTGGACTTCGGGGTGTGTCTGTAAAAAGGACAGGCTATCCAACTCTCTCTTGAGTAGAGAACCACTGCATTTTCTCACCATTCCGTAGCTCGAAGATCTCGACAATTTGTAACCCCTACAATTTATGGTCGAGCCGAGGTTCTGCACTGTGGAAAGCAGTTCGGGACTCGGCTCTGTTTTAAAAAATTTGAAATTTTGATAAGCCTTCGCGAATAGGGTATGATATGGAAACAACGAATTGATTTGATGCTTATCAGGTCGACGGTACCTCCTCTGTACTTGCACCACTGCATTCGAGCTTGACATCCCCGATGCCATGATTATAGAGCGTGAGTTTCTGAGCAGAATTCGCATCACAATCCTACTCTGACGTGCAGAATTGAGTTTCCATCATTACCCACTCTCATCAGCACATGATTTGGATTTTCCTGACATGGGATGATCATATCATCATTGCCTTCAGACGTGGATATCACGCACGTGATTCCTGCTCTCTTCAACCAACGGCCCGTGGAAAACGCCTCTGTCAACTATTCATAGTTGCCGCTTTCACTAGCACGTGACCCTGTGGAAAACCCTCGTTCATTGTTGAAAGTCTTCACTTTCCTCAGCGCGTGACCTTTTGAGAACTGCTTCTTATTTGTGGAAAGTCTTCACTTTCACCAGTGCACAACCTTTGAAAAAGCGTTCCATAGCTGCGGAAAATTTGTACTTTCAACAGCGCACCATCTTTTAAAAGCCGCTCCATAGCTGCGGAAAGTATGCACTTTCAACAGTGCACGACCCGCGAAACTGATTCTTGCACATTTTGAAATTCATCACTTTCAACAGCGCAAAGGCTTATGAAAAGTGCTCCTTAGTTGCTGAAAGTCGCCACTTTCCACAGTGCACACTCAACTTTTGGACACACGTTAGCTGTGGAAAGTGAATTATGAAAATTTTGAAAAGAAGACTTTATGGGTCAAATTATTTTCTAAGACAAAACCAAAACCTAATTTTTTACATCTATAAAAACTCAAAAATAACTTGAGGACACTATCGATAGCCATGCTATCCACTACAAAATTCAACCAAAAGGACGGTTTCATTTTGGGAGTTAACAGTAAGGACACCAGATCGCTCAAAGCCTCTCCGATCTCTTTTCAAGACAAGACTTCCATTGTTGCTAACCAAGAACAAAGGAATGAATAATGCACAGAGAAAAACATTTGACACCTCTGGAGGGAAGTGTTGCAATGACCTACCTAGGTTTTTCCAAAGAAGTTTTAGTGAGGTCTACGAGATAGTACAATGCCACGTGACATGATGGAGGTGGCACGATTTGTTTGGACATAGTGGTCGAGTGATAGCTCCCGGGAGGTACTCTTGCAGGTATCCATTAATAAGTTAGACATAGGATTTAATCAGCATATGAGAAATCCTTTATTCGACATCATACCAAGTTATTGTAGAATGTGAGGACAACTAAGTTAGGTTTGTGACTATACCCATTGTCACGCCCATCTCTCATTCAATTAAAGTTCTAACCATCTAGTCCAATCGTGTTATCGAGCTCGGGAGGGTTAACTATTAACTTTGGGCTTCTTAACAATGCCAACCGTCAACCATATTTTAGTACTGTGGTAATAGTGGATGGAGGATTAACCATAGACATGTTTCCACGAAGTCTATTACTTAGACAGTTAAACATGTAAATCCACCATTATATTAAAGTCTGCAATATATTCAATAAAGGTATATGCATATGCTTGAACCCAATTTCATATAGGACCTCTATATCGTATAACTAATGTTTGTGCATAGTAATGGTGGAAATGTTAGTTGGGGTTTTAATAATTTAAATGTTAACCTTTCACTAGTGAATAGGAATGTTTTAGCTAGGAGACTAGGGTATAGTGAATCTATCCCTTACCTATTATATATGTGGGTACTGTGTAGCATTGAATAATTTAGAGATAAAGTCTCTTATATATGATATTATGGTTGCATCAATGAAATGGTAAACGTAAACCTTGTGAAAGTCAATAGTGATGACAAAACTACCTACATATATTAAGTTTATGACTTTAAAAATAAGTTATTCAAAAGGAAAGAGATTTAATGTCCCTAATAAAAAAAAAAAAATTGTTAAATTTGGGGAACATTACATATGGTATCAGAGAAAAGGTTACAACACTTGGACCTCAAATTAGAGCCAAAAATTTTGTTTACTGCATGCTATTTTGTTAATGAAAAACTAACAAAAACGCTTGTTGTTACAAACAAAAACAAATTGTTTCTATTGTGATAATGGAAGCACGGAATGAAGAGGAGTTTGGACTTGAGGAGAATCTCGAGAAAGGACCTCCTAAAGAGCCTAGGCAGAATAGTGAAGGAAGTTCATCTACCCAGGTTATGGAAACAATGAGGAACCTTATTGTGGAATTGCACATTTTCAAGGCAGATAATGAGAAATTGAAAAAGGCACACAAATAACAACAGGAAATAAATGAAGTACTTCTACGTAGCATAGTAACAAAGAAGATCCCAAAAAGTTAATGAAAAGGAAGAAGAGGTCAGCAAAAGAGCCTCCAAAAATTCTGGTAGTGAAACAGAAAATGAGAATAGCTCTTATGAAGGCACACCATCAGTAGAAAATAAAAAAAACCATTGGAAGAAATGGGAAATAGGTGGACCACCTGGAGGGTGAATTTAAGAAAATCAAATCGTCCACCTTTGACAGAGAATCCAGGACAGGGGAGGAGGCTGAAGCATGGTTAGTAGACATAAAAACTTATTTCCATATTTATAACTATTCCATCAAAATGAAGGTGAGAATGGCCATTTATAACCTGAAAATAAAGGCAAGTATATGGTGGCAGTACCTGAAGTTGTCCAAGGGCTTAAAAGAAAAACAAATGGAATGGTTGGATTTCAAGAAACAATTTAAGAAAAAATATTTATCAAAAATTTATTATGAGATAAAGACCAAAGAATTCTATGAGCTAAGACTCGACCAAATGACCATGGATGACCTGATAAACAAATTCGTTGAGTTATTAAGATTTTTTCTTTATATCAGGGAAGACAAAATTTAGTTCGACAACCCCAAAACCTTAAGTGAAGTTTTTAGAAAGGCCC
Organism: Picea engelmannii; assembly: GCA_009831015.1. NCBI lineage: Eukaryota > Viridiplantae > Streptophyta > Pinopsida > Pinales > Pinaceae > Picea > Picea engelmannii. Next base: position 679,730 of record ML778691.1, on the reverse strand, counting down.
GAATGTGCTATAACTAGTACAAATAGTGATTTGAACTTCCCAAGGCTTGGAAATATAAGAAACATGATAGAATGAATCAGCAGAATAAGGGCTTCTAACCAGCCCCTTTTCGGAATGCAAAAAATAATTTCCCAAGGAAATATTTTCAGTGCAATAATCAGAACACCCAAGGGGGAGGGAGACCAGTTAATCTGGGAACCAAGAAGTTTGGGGCCAGCCCCAGGGAATCGTTAAAATGCTTGGAATGTGGAGAACCTCATTTAAGAAGGAACTATCCACATTTAACTTCAACAGCAAGGACCACAGTTCATAATCTGTAAGATCCCTCTACAGTAGGAGATGTGGGCAGAAGTGTGCATAGGATCAATGCAGTTGTGGATGCCCGACAAGCTGATCGCCAATCCACTATAGTGGAAGTTGAAGGTAAAATTAATAATAATTGTATTCCTATTTTAATTGATCCAGGAGCTACTCTGAGTTATGTTACTCCTGGTGTAGTTGATTCAAACAATCTTAATAAAGTAAAGCATACAAAATCCTAGTTAGTACAACTAGGAACAGGGACAAAAAGGAAAGTAACAAATTTCATTTTTGATTGTGAAATCAGTTTAGATGGTCAAAATACAAAGCTAAATATGAATATTCTATCATTAGGTTCGTACGACATAATTATCGGAATGGACTAGTTAGAGAAGCATAACACAATTTTGGATTGTTATTAAAAATCACTTACTTACATAGATGAAAACAATACAGTTAGGACAGTACAAGGCATCAAAAAACCAGTCTTGGTTAGGCATATTTTAGCAATGCAGATTAAGAAGTGCATGAATAAAGGTTATCAAATTTATGCTATTCAAGTGACAAATCTGTTGGAAAAGAAAATAAACCCATCTTAGAATATTTTACCGTTTTACATGAATTTAGAGATTTATTTGTAGATGAAATACCAGAACTGCCCCCAAGAAGAGAGATATATTTCTCTATCGATCTTCTTCCTAGGTCAGCTCTGATATCTAAGGCACCCTATAGGATGAGTTTACCCGAATTGAAAGAGTTGAAGATTCAACTACAAGAACTGTTGGACAAGGAATACATCATAGCAAGTGTGTCACTGTGGGGAGCACCAGTCCTTTTTATTAAAAAGAAAGACGGAACTTTAAGATTATGCATTGATTATAGATAGTTAAACAAAATTACCCTTAACAACAAATATCCCCTACCCATAATCAATGATCTATTTGACCAAGTGGGAGGGGAAAATATTTTTTCTAAGTTGGATTAAATATCTAGTTATCACCACGTCAAAATTAAGGATGAAGACATAAGTAAAACAACGTTTAGAACGCGATATGGATATTATGAGTTTGTTGTTTTTTCATTTGGTCTCAATAACGCACCAACAACATTTATATGTTCAGTGAATAGCATATTTAGTCAGTATCTGGATAAGTTTGTTTCAGTATTTATTGATGACATTCTAGTGTATTTGAAAACAAAAGAAGAACATGAAGAAAATCTAAGGAAAGTATTGCAGACATTAACAAAACACAAGTTGTATGCAAAATTTGACAAATGTGACTTCTACCAAAAGAGAATACATTACCTAGGACATGTAATATCTAAAGAAGGTATTGCAGTCAACCCAGAGAAGACAAGATCCATCATGGAATGTCCTATCCCTAAGGATGTGGAAAACATTCGGTCATTCATGGGAATTTTTGGTTACTACCGCAAATTTATCGAGGGATTCTCCAATATTGCATACCCAGTCACATCCTTACAAAACAAGGGGACCAGGTTTATTTGGTCACAAAAATGTGAGGACAGTTTTGATAATTTAAAAGAACTGTTAACAACCACACCTATTTTAAGGGTAGAAGACCCTGATAAAGACTTTACAGTTTGCGTAGATGCAAGCAAGGAAGGTTTGGGAGGTGACCTAACTCAAGAAGGGAACGTTATTTGTTACGAGTCACCAAAACTAAAAGAGAATGAACGAAAATACATCACACATGACTTGGAATTAGCAATGGTAATTCATGCATTAAAATTGTGGCGACACTATATAATGGGCAGAAAATTTATGTTGCTAACCGATAACAATGGTGTGAAATTCTTATTCAGACAACCAGATCTTAACGCAAGGCAGGCAAGATGGTTTTCCTTCTTAAACAATTTTGATTTCGAAGTAAGACACATCAAGGGTAAGGAAAACAAGGTGGAAGATTCCTTAAGCAGAAGAATTTATGGGTTGTTTGAGATAAATATTAGCAGTGCAGAAAGTGACATTGAACAAAGGATAAAAGTTGCAAGTGTTAATGATGAAAAATACATCCAAACAATGGTAGATTTACAAAATAATGCAAAAAAATTAGACAGAACATATATGAGTTTGGACATAAATGGATTACTAAGATTTAAAAACAGTCTATACATACCATATTTTGTTGAATTAAAGCTAACAATTTTGGATGAAGTACACAAGAAGCCATATTCTTGTCATCCAGGATACCAAAAAATAGTAACAACATTGAGGAAGTTGTTTTATTGTCGTAAAATGAAAGGTGAGACAACATAATACTTATCTAAGTGCCTAGATTGTCAACAGGTGAAGGTTGAACACTAGCACCCAACCGGCCTATTACAACCTCTACCTATACCGGAATGGAAGTGGGAGACTATCTCACTGGATTTTATCACAGGTTTGCCTAAAACTCAAAAATAGAATGATTCAATTATGGTAGTAATTGATAAACTTAGCAAGTCTACACATTTTATTCTTGTGAAATCTTCTTATAAAGCTATTAACATCATTGAAATATTTATGAAGGAAATTTTTAGACTGCATGGTATTCCTAATATGGTGATTTCGAATAGAGATGTCAAATTTACATCAACATTTTGGAAAGAATTGTTTCCAGGGTTGAATACTAACTTGAATTTCATCACAAGCTGCCATCCACAAACGGATGGGAAAATTGAACAAATGAGCTAGATTGTACAATATATGTTATGAATGTAAGTAAGGACGAAACCAACTAAGTGGGAGGAATACCTGCACTTAGTGGAATTTATGTACAATAATGGTTATCAGACATTGGCTAAGATGAGCCCCTTCAATGTACTGTATGGAAAAAAGTGTACAACTACGATTAGTTGGGATAACCTAGTTGACATACTCATGATGGGACCAGAAATGCTCCAGGAAATGGAGAAAATGGTAAGAAAATTACAACATAATTTAAAGGAGGCACATGACAGACAAAAAATCTACGCAAATCTGAAAATAAGACACGAGGAATTTCAAGTTGGATACCACGTGTATTTAAAAGTAAAAGCAAGAAGAAGTTCATTAAATCTAGGAAATTGTTCAAAGTTTTCACCCATGTTTTGTGGCCCCTTCGAGATCTTAGCTCGAATTGGACCCATGGCATATCAACTTGCCCTTCCTGCAAATTTAAAAGTTCATAATGCATTTCATGTTTCTTTGTTAAAAAAGTATGTTCGTGATCCTACTCACATTATTGATTGGAACATGGTGTAGGTGGAACTAGAAGGCGAGTTCCAAGCGGAACCTCTGCGCTTTCTAGACAAGAAAGAAACAAGACTACGGAACAGAGCCACCACTCAGGTAAAAGTGCAATGGAAGCACTTTAGTCCTGAGGAGGCCACTTGGGAATTGGAGGAAGACTTGCATAAATAGTATCCAACCCTGTTTCGAGAAAGGAACAAACACTGAGGACAGTTTTGTACAAAAGGGGGAGAGAATGTAATATCCCTAAAAATAATTAATTATTAAAGTATGTATTCACTTAGGAATTTATTTCCATTTTTGGAAAATTTGTATTTGGAAAATTATTTCCATTTATGGCAATTCCAAATTTGGAATTTGATTAATTATAATTAATTATTGTGACTGTTGGGAAAATATTTGATTTTCCCAACCAACTCTTTCACTATGACACATCTAAAAGACAAATATTTTTATATTAATTGTTGAAGGACAAATGGAACAGCCAGGTTGAAATCAGCTGACCATGAATCCATGAGTGGGGAACAGACTTGAACTACCTCAAGGATGTATTTTACAAATCGAAAAGGAGGAATCTGGCCACTAGCAGCCCCTAAAAATCAGGGATTTGAAAAGATGCGAAAATTCCCAAAGGGGGAAATGACCTAGGCACAAGATGCCTTTTGGATATACAACATATGGGAGGAGGTAGGACGTTGCTTACTATGATGGAGAAAGGATATCACTTGTTGTTATGAACACTTTTCTGAGTGTGAGGCAAGGGGATTTCTGACCTGAAAGAGGACTATAGCGAAAGAGGATCATTGGAATTAGCCCGTATGGACTCATGGTCAGGCTAGGGGGTGAATGGAGAAAGTATTTTGGATGTTATGTTCTATGGTTGGGTGGAACTTGGTTGTTCCATTTGTGTTCTATCTTAGATTTCAGATATGTTATTCTACCTATTCTCTTGATGAATATTTTATTGTGTATTAAGCTGATAAGAATGAGATGAATCTGTGATAATTACTTATTCATATGAACACATTCTCTGAACAAAAATAGTAAAGAAAATGTAAGTTCAATCGGTTGTTTGATATCGGGAATATATTGGTATAAATATGAATGTGGATTTAGGTATATGCAGGCATAGAGATTTATTAAATATTTCTATAGGTCGGATAACCTTAAATACAGACCTACAGGAAGTACCT
>ML778691.1:638135-674839 GCA_009831015.1 Picea engelmannii | reverse complement strand
GTTAATCATAACCTGTACCATATAGGTATATATATAGGTAGTCAACTTAAGGAATATTGGGTGGTTGTAAATGCCAAACGAAATCCTGGAAATGAATACAAGATATAAATATACATATATATATATATATATATATATATGGTTGCATGTTTAGATGCACAGGGTTGCATAAACATCAATTGTACTCATACACAGAAGGATTTTATCGACTTCTTGAATCACATGAGATTTCAAGTAATTTCCATTGATTAGTCTATATCAAAGCCATAGAATATTTACAGTCATTTTTACATTACAACAAACCCAAAGGTAAAATTTTAGTGGTATACAATGCATGCTACATGTTACAGACATTGTACAACACTTAATAGAGTTGTAAAATTATACATGACATATACTATCATAACTGTAAATCGTGGAATTCCTTTACAATATAGGGTTTCCCCTTTTCAATCTGTTTTAAGGATTTAAAATACAATTAACCAGTTTATCTATGGAACCCTGGCTCAAAAATTATCATAATAGAGTGCCCTAGGGTGGAACCCTGTACCAAAAATACACAGAACCTGAGAAGTATAAATCAAACACTGAGAGTTGGAACTCTAATACCTTTTGAGTGAGGCGATCTCGTGGATCCATTTTTATCGGAACTATTTAAGTCCTGCAAGGGAAAAATTTGTGAATTAGTAAAATAGTGTTAAGAGAAATCAACAAGAGTAAGTATTGAAGATTCACTACATGAACAATACTTAGCTTGATATTGGGCTCGGGTTCATTTTCCCATTGGCATCGCTGAGAAAACTATCCATAGTCTGAAGGGGTGGAGTGGACCTAGAAATTTCTGATGGGTACCCTCGCAAGTAAACATGGGTCCCATCATTATTTTGGTAGCTGAAAGAATTGATTGTATGCACTAGAATGTAAATAAGAAAAGAATCAATGCTAAACATTTAATACACTTCATAACCAGAATGACAAAGTTCACACAGTATAGCATAGGTTCCATGGAGACATTTATTTCCCAATTGGGTACATCATTTACTATGTTTCTCTACACTGAAGAAATGAAATTAGACAAGTTCAACACAAAATTCTAGAACAAGGAGCTTAGAGTAAATCCTAAAATAAGTTTAAATTCTGGAAGATTTACACGCAGTGGAAGTCTTATGACTGTAACAATTCTTGTACAAGTATGAGAAAATGAATAGATTTAGAGTGATGAACCAGTTACTAAAATCTACACAATAGCAAGAAAAATTTATTGCACACACAGGAATGACTTATGCCTTTACAACGTTTAATTCGAGCGAGAAATAATTCACAGTAAATATCGGATGGATAACTTCTTTCAAGAGTTGAAAGTTTGAGGACTCGTTCCAATTTGTCTCTTACAAATCCAGGAGACTCATCACATAATAAATAAGGAATATTAAATATACAACTTAGGCCTACGATAAATACCATAAGCGGACCTAGGAGCGACTGTAGGAACCATAGAAATATTTAACCAAGGGATTATCGGGCGAGAGGCATGCTGAGAACATTTTAAATAAAAATGCAAGTATAAGTGTAAAGAAAAGATCGATTTCACGGCTCTGTTGAAAATACCCTCATTACCTTTACGAATGGAGATATTCAAAACCTAGTAAACTCTATGTTTTAATACAAGGGTAAACACAGACTTCTCGGACAGAGGGTTGCAAATGCATGGATATGTGTATAGTACATAGATACCATCTTACGCGATGGGACCCAAGGATTTTTACCTTTTCAACCTTTTATTCAATATTATTTTGTTACCAACAACATAGGCCTACCCAATGACCAGTTTGGGGAAAATAGTAGGTAACATGCGACGTGTGGGGTTCTTTCCTTCAACCTGTGCAGATGAAACAAACAAAATAATAACCAAGTCACAATATGTGAAAGGAATTACACATGAAATGGTATAACTGCAGGTGCCTTAGTCATCTCGTTAGTACTACCAAACTTTACCGAACAAAGTTACAAGTTATGGAGGCATGATATCTCTAACAGAGCGAGGCTGAATTTTTAAGGTTAATTCCATAAAGATAAACACAAAACCATTAAAGACTGAGAAATGACTTAGTATTACATTTTGTTACATGAGAAGGCATTAATACTGTGAGATAACCAGGGAGATGTTAACTCTTAGAGGAACCCTGTAAAACCCTAGTTTAAGAACCAAAAACCAAAGGAGTGAACAAGATGTAAATCTATGTAGAAACAGTAACCGGTTACATTGATAATGCGATGAATGGGATGCGAGGACTTAACTTTCGAGTGTAGTAGGAACACCAAACCGCTCTAATCCTCTCCCACCACTTTTCAGGACGGGACTGCCATTGTTGCTAACAAGGAATAGAGGAATGAATAATGCACAGAGAAAAACATTTGACATCTCTCGAGGGAAGTGTTGCAATGACCGACCTTGGTTTTCCTGAGAAGTTTTAGTGAGGGCTACGAGATAGTACAATGACATGTGACACGATGGAGGTGGCACGATTTGTTTGGACATGGTGGCCGAGCGATAACTCCCAGGAGGTACTCTTGCAGGTAGCCATTAATAAGTTAGATAGAGGATTTAATCAACGTCTCACAAATGCTTTATTCGACTTCATACCAAGTTATTGTAGAATGTGAGGACAACTAAGTTAGGGTTGTGACTATACCCATTGTTGCACCCATCTCTCGTTCAGTTAAAGGTCTGACAATCTGGTTCAATCATGTTATCGAGCTTAGGAGGGTTAACTGTTATCGTTGGGCTTCTTAATGATGCCAATAGGCAACCATATATTAGTACTGTGGTAATAGTGGACGGAGGATTAACCATAGACATTTTTCCACAAAGTCTATTACTTAGATAGTTAAACATGTAAAGCCACCATTATATTAAAGTTTGTGATATATTCGATAAAGGCATATGCATATTCTTGAACCTGATTTCATATAGGACCCTTATATGGTATAAGTATTGTTTATGCATAGATATGGTGGAAATGCTAGTTGGGGTTTTAAGAATTTAAATGTTAACCTTTCACTAGTGAATAGGAATGTTTTAGCTAGGAGACTAGGGTATAATGAAGCTATCCATTGACTATTATATATGTGGGTACTGTGTAGCATGGAATAATTCGGAGATAAAGTCTCTTATATATAATACTATGGTTGCATCAATGAAATGGTAAATGTAAACCTTATGAAAGTGAATAGTGATGACAAAGCTACCTACATATATTAAGTTTATGACTTTTGAAATAAGTTATTCAAAAGGAAAGAGATTTAATGTCCCTAATAAATATATATATATATATGGTAAATTTGGGGAATATTACAGTGGAATACTGGATCAGATCCACAAAAAAGTCACACAAACATGGCTCCATCTTCTAGAAAACTCTCATTTCTTCCTTTCTAGTTATTGGAGAAGGAATTTCTTGGAGATTAGGTAGAGGAAATCACCTTCGTATTGGAGCAAATCCTTTTCCTAGAATTTGGAACTCTCAAATTCTCCCTCTGGAACTAATCAACCTTCTCCACATATAAAATATTTTCCTACTCTCCCACATGGCCAACCCAAACACTACTACTCTCTGTCATTAGGGATGGAAAAGAGAGACAAATCTTGGGCTAACATGGGCCCTTGCAACTCAATATAAAAATTATATTGCATCACTATCGGTCAGACACATAAGACTCCTTGACAAAGAGGATGAAATGGTCTGGCAAAAGGATTCTTTAGGAGCTTACACCCCAAAACTGGGATACATCGCATTAAGCATGGACCTCTTTTGACAAAACCAAATTTGGTGGTGGAAAGGACTTTCGAAACTAAAAATTCCACAAAAAGCCAAAATATTTCTTTGGGTGACCCTAAATAGAAAAGTACCTATCTGGGAAAATCTACAAAAGAGAAAGTTCGAAGGACCTGGTAGATACCCCTTTTCCACTGTAATGTACCCCAAAAATTACCAATAATTTTTTTTTAAAAGATGCATTAACGCTTCTTTATTTTGAGATAAATAACCATTATAAAACCTGTAATCATTTTTGTTGGGAAAAGACGCATACTTAAACATCTTTATAAGTGGCTAAGTCAAGGTGGACAATATTTCCACTGAGTTGTACTTATTACTATTATTCAAACATGGGATTAACACTGGTCATAACTGGTTAAATTGCAGCCTCTTCATGAATCCATGAAAAAGGTCATGTCTATAGGATTTATAATAACTCTAGCCTACTTAGGTTTTTACCTGTAACAAGGAATTCCCAAAAGCATTTATTTACAAAGTCCATTTTTTATAAGTCCTATAACTCTACTCTTACTATCCTATACATTGGATCTATTATAGCCTCTAAACAAAAATCTACAACTCAAGAACTAAGAAAATAGGATAGTATGCATACACTTATTACCATAGAGTCCTAAAGCTTAAGTTAGATAACCCAAATTTCTTGAGTTGTACGAGTACTTCATCACAACCTTACCTGAAGGTTTCGACCTTGGTCGTATATAGACCTCCTTTCCATGACCACATCTAATTGAGTGCACATTCTAGTTGACACAATAGTGGGTTATTCGTTTCTTTGTTGAGGTCTTCCACACAGTCATTAACATAATTAACACACCCTCATTCACTTGAAAAGGATGAACAATGTAGGGTTTAGAATCCACCTGTCGCAATAGGTCACAACTCTAACGCTTATTTTCTAGTATGCACCCATCTAGTTGTTAAATATAATGTAACCTCAATAGGCTGACTGTACACTGCCAGTTGTCCTGGTCAGCTATACTTTTCTTTTCTTGATTTGCTTGAGCCTATTTAGCTCAGCTATTTTCCCTTTTCATTAGAAGTTCTTCATTAACTCTTCTTATTGTACTTTCTCCTTACATTCTCAATATACTGAATACAGTTTTTTGCTCTGTTCTTTTCTCTCTGCATTTTTTGCTTCACAATTTATCATGGTATCAGAGCTTCAGTAGTAAGCCTCTTCACATAGGCTGGAGAGAAACACAATCCTCACAGCACAGAGCTTACACAGATCATGAGAGCACGCGACACAGACTTTTCACAAGGCTTGGAGAGTTGTCTGTAATACTCTCAAAATATCCTCGTAGGAAGCTCACGCGAGGAAACAGAGTATTATACACTCAAAAGATCGAGCATGCAGAGATTGCAGAAGAAGAAAATTTAAAGAATCATGAACAATTTTGAATTCGTCAAAGATTCACGAAGAAGAGTTGCATGAGGTAGGAACATTTGAAGAATCCAAAGAATTCCATCAAATTTGTGAAAGATTACTGCAGAAGGTAGAATCGTTTAAAGAATTTTGCAAATTCTCTCAAATCCGTCAAAGATTGCAGCAGAGAACAGTAAGCTTCAAAGAACTCGTCAAATTATTTCAAATATTTGAAAGATTCATGAATTTTTCTTCTGCAAGAGAAAATCCTTGCAAGAACAGCAAAAAAGCTTACGAAAGCAACCAAGAACAGTCATCGCATCCATAAGGTCCATCCTACGAAAAGATCTGAGTGGAAATCCAGTTCAAAAGTGACGAGGAGAGCGCAGAAAAGGCGAAAGAATTGTAGCCATTAGATTTCGCGCAGAGGACCGATAGTCATCGGATCCATGAGAAAGTGCATGAGGTTTAGTCCTCTGGAGCGCATAGGAGAAAATTCCACTTGCGAAGTCGTGAAATCCTGAAATCATCTGGACCGTCCATCAAGGAGGACACGTGGCGAGATCTTGGCATTCCGCTGACTCGCAGGGAGTAAAGGTCAGAAGACTGTAGTGAGAATTCATGAATCGCGAAATACCAAGTCATTCTGGACTATTGGATCGAGAAAGATTGTGAGTCGTCGATCTGACTCTATCAAAAAATCGGGAATCAGGAGTTGGACGAGCAAAGGGGACTGCACTCAAAACCCTGATACGCGAAATCGTGAAATCCTGAAATCACGAATCGTGAAATCCCAAAAGGATTGTGAACCATCCATCTCAGAGGACAAGTGGCATTAGATCTAAGTGCCATCAAAATTTTAGCATTTCGGAGTTCGCGGTTTGGAAAAATCAGTGACAAGAGTTCTAAGCTCGCGAAATAACAAGTTGTGAAATCCCGAGAGGATCTGGACCATCAGATCATAGGAGGATCTGGACCATTGATTGTCCAAGGTGAAATTTCGGTACCTCGCACACTGGGAGTCTGAAGGACCTAGGATCGTCGCAGCAAAACCGCTGAAGTCCCGAAACGCGAAATCCCTGACCGGACACTTTCTTATTTTGTAATTCTTTTCTTTAATTATTTTTAGGGCCTACATGTACTTCCTTCTTCAATTCACTTTGTCATCTTCAAAAATCCATTTCTCCTCAACCATGAGGATCCACGTGACGTGCCACATACCACCGGAAGTAGCATGTGTATACAATCCATTCATGGGTGTTGTATATGCATGTTCATTTTCCTTCATGTCCAAATACCTTTATCAATCTTGCGGTCCAAAACCCATAACTAGGGTTGACATCAATGACAACAACCAATCTTCCAACACCAACACAAGAGGGATCCAAGCAGAATATTGGTGATGATACTACGGAATTGAAGTCTACAAGAGAGTGGAAACTCGATGCCACAGGGGGAGATAAATATAGCATGGGGGATCGAGTATATCTTTCCACTGATAAGTATGGGAAGGAAGAAGTGCAGCAGAGAAGACTGCATAAGAAGAACCAACCACTGGAGCAATTGGTCAAGGTGATAGAGGGGATTAGGAAGTTGATGTTGAGTTCAGCGCAAGAAGCAGTAAGAAAAGGATATATGAACAGAGGAGATCATTCCATAGTAGTAGGGAAGAAACAAAAGAAGAAGCAACAGCAGCAACAACATAGCTGGAGAGGAGAAAGAGGACAACTCCAGAAGATAATTTGGGATCCAGGTGGATTTCAACACTGGAGAAGAGGATATCATGAGCAGGAGCTCATGTTTTTCCTAGTAGGGGAGTATGATGCAGGAGCATCGCTCCACCTCATCAAATGTTCCAGCACACAAACACGCAATGGAGGAAGGGAGAGGCATTAAACCTCCCATTTTTAAAAAAAAATTGAAATAATCCTATATGGATTTTCATGTTGTAAGGCTGTAAATGTTGAGCCATACCATTGTACAGGTAGTGGTTTGATTTCCTTAAAAGGTTTCTTGTAGCAGGTCAATATCGTGGTCAGGTTTGGGTAAAAATTTATGAAACTTCAATGAAATAGATGAGGTTAGGTGAGAGAGGATGAGCTCGCAGAGCCCCTTTTTGGTACAGAGATATTGTATCATATTTAATAGGGAAAATGGACAAAGAATGATAGAGAGGCCTGGGTAGAGAGGCCTTAGGAGGTATAATAGTCCTAAGAGGGAGAGCTTGAGAGAACTGGGACTCTGTTACAATCTAGTTTTTGTAAACATCTGTATAGATACACAGAGATAATAGAAAAGTTTTTTTTCCTGCGTATTGATTGTTGATGTGTTTATGTATTTCATGAATGAACGTTGTAGATGTATGATGAGTTTCATTTAGAGTAGAAAGATATATTTCTCTATCTTTGTTTGAGTTTTAAATATCATTCTGGGTTCTTTAGGCTGTGCAAGGAGTGCACAACAGAACATTTGAGGTTATGTAGCCAGCGCAAGGAATGCGCATCTGAACTCTGCAGAGTCATAAAAGAACATGACAGGAGGGTGCACCAAACAGATCACAAACTCAAGAGGAACCTCAAGGTTTATGAATACCTTGGAGGAGAAACTATGCAGAGAAAGCCTAGAGAGATGAAGTTATTCAGAATTCTGTAAAGATCTTCCAGGTGGGCATTGAGTCAGTGCAAGTGTGCACAAAAGAACCCCATGTTGAGTTCAATAAGAAACAGAGTTACTGAACACTCTGTGAATAAATGCTCTGAAAGGTGTGCATCGAGAAGAAGAATCCAAGAGGGTGAGAATTTTTTCTTGTTCAAGAAATCCTTCGGATTCTGAGTTTGAAAAAATCCCAGAAATGCAAGGTGTGTGTGGGAGATCGAAATATTCAAAGAGATAAATCTCAGAAGGGATAGTGTAGAGATTGCGAACGAGTCAGGCTTACTCTAATTTCATAAGCTCAGAAGAGATAACACTTTCAGAAGCATAAGTGAGACCCAAAGGAGTCGGGTTCACAGGAGGAAGTTCAAAGGCCGAGACCTTTTGAACATTGAAAAAATATTCTAAGTTGGAAGAAGGTGAAAGCTCATGAGGAGGAGTGGCAACAGTCGTCGGATCAGTTGTGGAAAGGATCCTGGACCATCATATTTGAGTCCACTGACTAAAAGGAAGTGCAAAGGAAAGAACGGATCCCATATGTTGGATATGAGCGAGAAGGATCAACAATCGTCTGATTAGAGGAAGGTGCATGAGTCTTAATGCTCGCACGCACAGGAGAGAGAATATCTCAAGGTTAGAAACTTGAGATTCCCGAAGTGTGGAGAGTCGACAAGCTAGAATGAATCTGGACCGTTGGATCCATAAGGAATACATTTCAACGGGTCCAATTATCCAAGGGAAGTTGAAGATTGAATTGTTGAAACAACCGAAGCGTGAAGAGTCGAAGAGTCGAGAGTCGTCGGTCTACGAAGGGACACTTGTCACCAGATCGTGAGCTCCGGGGAAATTTACCCTAGAGTTTCAGTTTGAGAAATGAAATAGAATAAGCCTGGAGATCTGAAGTAGCTATGAGTAGTTAGATCATTCGAAGTGAATCTGAGTTGTAGGACGAAGAGAGGAGACGTGGTGAAGATATGAGCACTCCGGGTAATATCCTGAAGTGATTTGTAGTCATTATATCAAGAGGAGACGTGGCATAGATCCATGCACTATGAGTAAAGACCCGAAGAAAAATTCAGTTGTTGATTGGGAAGGAGTCATGTCAACAAATATTCCACTCTGAAAGATACCCATTCAGCAAAGGCAAGGATTTAAGGCTTGAAAGTCCCGAAGGCCGGATTAGTGGAGGAGATCTTGGCCGCACATTTAAAGGGACAGGTGTCGTAAGATATTTCATTCTAAAATATTTCCACACAGAGGTAGCAAGGGTTTGAGACTTCAAAATCCCAAAGTCTGAAATCACAAAGAGATCTAATTTGTAATATTAAGGAGGACAGCTCTGAATCGTCAATCCAGGATATTGTCAAGATCGAGAGATCGATAGTGCCATAACATCCTAGGGATTGGAAGTGTGTGAGATTTAATAGGAAGACACATGGTCATGTGAGGACATCGTCCAAGGTCACATGCAAAGAGAGATCTTAGCAAAGGGGACTTGTGAAGTTGAGAATTGAGATTCCCGAAGGCCAGACTCACAGAGGAGATATTGGTCGTAGATTTAAGGGGACAGGTGGCAACAAATATTCCACTCTGGAAGATTGTCATGTAGAGGAGAGTGGAGTTTGAGAATTGAAACTCACAAGCCATAAAGGTGGAGTCAACAACAGTCATTGATTCGAACAGGACTACGTGTTGGCAGATCATAGAGATCTGTAGAGACGCGTGGAAGGAGGAAAGAACAGAAAAACTGAGATCGATAATAACCATCGATCACAGGAAACACCAAAGGATCAGAGATCGATGGATAGAAGGGATGGCAGGGCCAGGACATGCTTGGATGATAATATTCCTTGGGTGGGCCACAATTTCAACCATTGTTTTGGTGATGGGGTATGTGTCAACTGGAGGAGGATTGTGGGGTGATAAGCAGGTTGGTTTGAAACCAATCATTCCCTCACCCACAATCACACATTAGCACAAGGTAATGACCCAAGGACATATGAAGAAGGGGAAAGTGAAAAGGAACTAGCACCCGTGAACTGAAAAGCGCCCAGAGTGCACTGAGACAGAAGGTGTGAGTATCACAGGACCTGCACCAAAGGAAGAAAAGGGGCCTTTGTAAAATTAATCTCGGTTCGATCAAGATCTTGAAGAGTTAATACGACTCAACAATTGGAATGATCTAGAGAACAGGAGGTCGTAGAACCCTAAGACAGGAGGGGGGTTGCATCACTCAAGAAGGAGAGCCATCTTGCTTGCCTTGTGTTAAGGTCTAATTGACTAAACAAACATTTCACACCACTGTTATCATTCAACAACAAAACATGTCTGCCCATTATATAGTGTCGCCACATCTTTCATGCATGGATGACAGCTGCTAAATCCAACTTGTGAGTGGCGTAGTTTTGTTCGCGCTCTTTTGATTTTTGGGACTCGTAACAAATAATGTGCCCTTATTGAGTTAGGACACCTCCCAAACCTTCTTTTCTTGCATCCACACATATTGTGAAGTCTTTATCCGAGTATTCTACCCTTAGAATTGGTGTGGTTGTTAACAATTCCTTTAACTTCTTAAAATTGTCCTGACACTTCTATGACCAATTGAACTTGGTATCCTTCTTCTGTAGGGATGTGATGGGGTGTGAAATCTTAGAGAATCCCTCTATAATTTTTTGGTAGTACCCGGTGATTCCCATAAATGATCGGATGTCCACTATGTCCTTAGGGATATTCCATTCCATGATGGCTCTTATTTTATCTGGTTTGACTACAATACCTTATTCATATATTACATGTCCTAGGTATTGTATTTTCTTTTGATAAAACTCACATTTGTCGAATTTAGCATACAGTTTTTGTTTTCTTAATGTTTGCAATATTATCCTTAGATGTTCTTCGTGTTCTTCTTTTGTTTTAGAATACACTAGGATATCATCAATAAATACCAAAACAAACTTGTCCAAGTACTAACTGAAAATGTTGTTCATTAAATACATAAATGTTGTTGGTGCGTTAGTGAGACCAAACTGTATAACAATAAATTCATAATGTCCATATCTCATCCTAAATTTTGTTTTACTTATGTCCTCATCCTTTATTATAACCTGGTGATAACCATATCTTAAATCCAACTTAGAAAAACTCTTTTCCCCACCTACTTGATCAAACAAATCGTTGATTCTAGGTAGGGGGTATTGTTCTTAACGATCATTTTGTTTAACTATCTGTAATCAATGCATAATATTAGAGTTTTGTCTTTCTTTTTAACAAAAAGGACTGGCGCTCCCCATGGTGAGACGCTTGGTCTGATATATTCCTTGTCCAACAGTTCTTGTAGTTGGATCTTTAATTATGTTATTTCAGGCAAACTCATCCTATAGGGTGCTTTAGATATGGGGGTTGAACCAGGTAGGAGGTCGATAGAAAATTCTATCTCCCTTCTTGGTGGCAGTTCAGGTATTTCGTCAACAAACACATCTCTTAAATCATGTAAGATGAAAAAATATTCTAGGCTAGGTTTATTTTCTTTTTCCAATAGATTTGTCACTTGGATAGCATAAATATGACAACCTTTTCTCATGCACTTCTTAAATTGCATTGTTGAAATCTGCCTAACTAAGATTGGTTTTCTTATGCCTTGTAGTCTCCTAACAGTGTCATTTTCGTATTTGTAAGTGTGTTTTTTCATAACAATCCAAAACTGCTTTATGCCTCTCTAACCAGTCCATCCCAATAATTATGTCGTAAGACCCTAACGGTAGAATATTCAGATTTATCTTTGTGTTTTGACTGCCTAAACTAAACTCACAGTCAGAAATAAAATCAATTACTTTTCTTTTTGTTCTTGTTGCTAGTTGGACTAGCCAAGATTTTGCATGTCTTAATTTCTTAAGTTTATTTGAATCCACTACATCGAGAGTGACATAAATCAAAGTAGCCCGTGGATCAATTAAAACAAAAACACAATTATTGTTAACTTTACCTTCAACTTCCACTACAGTGGACTGGTGATCAACTTGTCAGCCATCCACGACTGCATTGATCCTGTGTAATCTTCTTCCCACATCTCCCAATGTAGAGGCTTCATGTAGGTTGTGAACCGTAGTCCTGGCTACAAAATTTAAACATGGACAATTCCTCCTTAAATGAGGCTCTCCATATTCTCAACATTTTAACAGTTCTCTACGACTGTCCCCAAACTTCTTGGTTCCCAGATTAACTCGTTTACCTCCTCCTTTGGTGTTCTGGTTATTGGAGTGAAAATGTTTCCTTGCAAATATCTTTGCTGCATTCTGGAAAGGGGCTCATTGATATCCTTTCTTTCGTTGGTTCATTCTATCTTGTTTCTTGTCTTTCCAAGCCTTGGGAAGCTCAGACCATAGTTTATGTTGGTCATAACACATTCGGGCCTCTCTAAAAACTTCTCTTAAGGTCTTGGGATTGTCAAACTCAATTTTGTCCTTATAGGACAATGGTAAACAACTTAGGAACCACTGGATTTTTACTTTGTCCTCCCGGATATAAGGCACGAACCTTAATAATTCTAAGAAGTTGTTTATCACGTCATCCATACTTATTTGATCGAGTCACAGCTCATAAAAATCTTTGGTTTTTCTTTCATAGTAACTCTCAGATAAATACTTTTTCTTAAAGTACTTCTTGAAATCCTACCACTCCATCTGTTTTTCCTTGAGGCCCTTGGCCAACTTCAGGTCTTGCCACCATATACTTGCTCTTCCTTTTAGGTTATAGATGGCCATTCTAACCTTCATATTGTTGGAATAGTTGTAGATCTGAAAATACTTTTTAATGTCTAATAACCAAGATTCATCCTCCTCCCCTATCCTGGATTCCCCATCAAAGGTGGACAATATAATTTTCTTAAACTCTCCCTCCAGGTGGTCCACCTGTTTCCTCTTTCTTTCGGTGGTTGTTTTATCTTCTCCTGATGGTGTGCCTTCGAAAGAGTTGTCTCCTTTTTCTACTTCGGGGCCAGAATTTTTGGAGGCTCTCTTGTTGACCTCTTCTTCTTCATTTTTGTTGTTGTGTCTTTTTCTTTTTCATTGTTGTTGTTGTGTCTTTTTCTTTTTCATTGTTGTTGTTGTGCCTTTTGTTGTTGTGAATTTATTTCCTACTATTCTTGTTGTTCCTTTTTCAGTTTCTCATTGTCTGCTTTAAAAAATCTGCAGCTCCAGAATAAGGTTTCTCATAGTTTCTAGAACTTGGGTGGCAGAAATTCCTTCACTGTCTGTCCAGGCTCTATAGTAGGCTCTATAGTAGGTCCCTTCTCGGGATTCTCCTCAGGTATGATCTCCTCTTCATTATGTGTTTCCATGATCACAACAGAAATAAAAAAAAATTGTTTGTAATAATAAATGTTTTGTTAGTTTTTACATTAAACACCAATTCATGTATTAAGAAAACATTTTTTCCCTGTTTAAGGTCCAAGTGTTGTAACCTTTGCTCTGATACCATATGTATCATTTTTGTCAGGAAACTACGCATACTTAAATGTCTTTATAAGTGGCTAAGACAAGGTGGAAAATCTTTCCACCGATTTGTACTTATTACTATTATTCAAACATGGGATCAACATTGGTCATAACGGGTTAAATTGTAGACTCTTCATGAATCCATGAAAAAGGTCATGTCCATAGGATTTATAATAACTCTAGCCTACTAAGGTTTTTACCTATAACAAGGAATTCCCAAAAGAATTTATCTACAAAGTCCATTTTTTATAAGTCTTATAACTCTACTCTTACTATCCTATACATTGGATCTATTATAGCCTCTAAACAAAAATCCACAACTCAAGAACTAAGAAAACGGGATAGTAGGCATACACTTATTACCATAGAGTCCTAAAGCTTAAGTTAGATAAACCAAATTTCTTGAGTTTTACGAGTACTTCATCGAAACCTTACATGAAGGTTCCTACCTTGGTCGTATATGGGCCTCCTTGCCACAACCACATCTAACTAAGTGCACATTCTAGCTGACACAATAGTGGGTTATTCATTTCTTTTTTGAGGTCTTCCACATAGTCATTAACAGAATTAACACACCCTCAGTTACTTGAAAAGGATGAACAACGCGAGGTTTGGAATCCACCTAGCGTGACATGCCACAACCCTAACACTTATTGTCCAGTATGCACCCATCCAATTTCCTGATAGGGATTACAACTAAAAGTGTGAGCGTCTCGGTTTAATGCATAATTAAATCATGTCTGTAACGCCATTAAGATTTCTCTGGTTGATAGGTATAGAATTTCCTGCATTGTACAGGTTCTAGGTTTTTGCGATCAATTTTGGTATGCCACACATGCTTGGTCACATGGCCTATTTATCCGCCATTACTTTGTGATACATGAGTCCCTTGGTGACTAAGGTTTCGTTCCCTTTGGCTCTTATGCAATTTTTCCCCGAAACGTCCTGCGTAACCTTTGTACATTACTCTACGTGTAATCATTGTGACGAGGGGGGGATTCTACTCTGCATATGGAAAGGAATGTTATACATCTGTGTGGTTCCCTACTTCACTGGGTAAGTTCATAAACCCTAAATTTTGGACTATTGTAACCTATATGGGAGTTAGTCGCATCTTGAGCCGTCTCTGTAATGGTTTTTTTTTTTTCCTTTTTCTGTTGTTGGTTGAGAATCTCCTTTCTCATTAGTCTTCACTCGCTGGAATATTTCCATTCGATCTCTGGTTAGATACATAAGTGTTACAATGGTGTTGGTTGCAGCTTTAACTCTTCCGTGAGGTAGTCATTCTCTTCTCCAGAAGTCGTTATCTTGTAATGTCTTCTGCACAGGGTTTTAAGTTATTGAATCATGGATAGTCCTGAAAGTGTTCAGGTTCTATCAATACACAAATACTCTTAGTCCTTTCTTTGATATGTATCCTAGTATTTTAAATGGAGTTACTCACGACCTACCCATCGCTATAAATCTAGTGGTTAACCCTATTATAGTGACCCTAAAATATTCAACACCAAGTATTCTTGTAGAATAACAGTATGCTAAGTTCTCTGCCATGACCCATATTTCCTTTTGAGAGGGTTCTCCGTCAAGGCCAGGACTCGATCCTCCTTGCTTAAAACTCAGCCTTTACAATGGTTGTTTCCCCACTGTGTTCTCTGTAGATATGGGTCGCATTTCCTTTATTTACACTGTTTGGTTTAGCCTTAAGTCCTCAGGTTATCGACTTCTTGACTCACTGTGTAAATTTGGCATTCTCAGATTTAAAGTTGTGATGCTGCAAATACATCCCTGTTGTTGAGGTGAGGATTTCTTTATCGTTGTAAAGGGTTTTGGATTCAATCAGAAATTACTCTATTTACCCTAGTTGTGCTTGTACATGCATAGACACACGGTGAAGATTCCCACTGTGTGATATTATTCCAAAACTTCAATAATTTTTATAAGATTTAACCATACTCTTCATTTGGGAATCTGGTAGTTAATCTGTCTAAATTCACATTGTTCGTATCAAACAAGGGGCAGAGAATTAGGTACCTCAAACCTTGTTATGATCTTGTTATTCATAACTAACAGGTATATCCTATGTACCTGTTATGATCTAGTTATTCATAAGTAACAAATAATACACAACAGTTTGCTTACTTTATTCATTTAACTAAAATCAAACTTCCAAGGTTCATCCTATAATTCATTTTATTCCACTTAGCCATTATCCAGTAAAAACAGTCCAGAAAAAAAAATAATAGATAGGAGTACATATCTGAACAAAGTGTTGGAACAACAAATGGAACAGCCAAGTTCCTCCCAACCAAAGAACTAAACAACCAATCTACTTTCTCCGTTCACCCCTTAGCCTAACCATGAATCCATGAGGGCGAACTCCAGAACTCCTCCTCAGCTACAGTCCTTCTTCAGTTTCAGAAAACTTCTCCTTGCCTCACACTCAGAAACCAGTGCTCATAACAGAAAGTGATATTATTTTCCCCCATCATAGTCGGCAGCATCCTTCTTCCTCCCATATGTTATATATGCCAAAAGCATTTGTGCCTAGGTCTTTTCCCGAATTTTCACAACTTTACAAATCCCTGATTTTCAGGGGTTGCTAATGGCCAAATTCCTGATTTGCCACTTGTAGAATTCAGCCCTGAGGTAGTTCAAACATTTTCCCCACTCATGGAGTCATGGTCAGTTGATTTCAACTTGGTTGTTCCATTTGTCTCTCAACAACAAATATAAAATTATTTTTTTCTTACAAGTTTCATAGTCAAAGAGTTGGTTGGGCAAATCAAATCTTTGCCCAGATAATAAATTACAATTAGCTAAATTCCAAATTTGGAATTTCCATAAATGGCAATAATTTTCCAATTTCGAATTTACCAAAAACGAAATAAATTCCTAAGTATTTTCAGTCTTCAACAACAATTTATTTTTGGGGAATATTACAACCACTCTGAAAATGAAACAACCTTCCATCTTCTTATCTCCTGCCCTTATACCCAAAGAGTATGGACGAAATTTTCATCTGGCATTGGACAACCTTGCACTTGGGGAGGGCCAGATCTAGAACAAGCATGGGAAGCCTGGACACACGACCCAAGATACAAAGAACTAAAATATCTCCTTCCCATCATAAACTGGGGCATATGGTTGGCCCAAAACAAAACACTCTTCCTTGACAAAGTTTCCATCCCGAAAAAAACTGCAGCACAAAGTCTCTCAATACACTCACATTTTCCGCAAACAAAAAAAGGTCCAAACATACAACCGATCCAGAAATAGACGCTAGAAAAATAAAATCCTTGGGATTGCTTTGATGGGGCCTAACAGAATCAAAGTTTTGGGGGTGGATTTGTACTTCATCTATCGAAAAATATTTCCTTTCACATAAAATTGGGGCTGAGACATGGTACAAACAACTATGCGGAGCTACTGACTTTAAAATTACTACTTTTCTTTGCAAAAGAAAAAGAACTTCTGCATCTCGAAATCTTTGGAGACTTAATGATCGTCATAAAATGGGCAAGAAAACTTCAGCAATGTCACAACATTTTCCTCCTCCATTTTCTAGAGGACATCATTCACTTCATGGAATAATTTGACAGAGTGACTATCTCCCATGTCTACAGAAACAAGAACATGGTAGAGGACACAGTCTCAAAATTAGGTCTCCCCCTTTCTTTGGGCCAATGGACATCACAGAATTCAAGGATGGATACACACAAGCATATTACCACCGCCCTTTTATAGACACAACAGTTCAGCAACAGGATGAGCAACAACAGTAAAAAATTTAGTTGAAAAGTTTATATGGACATAGGGAACCAACAAAACATAATCTTATCAATTTCAACAACTTATCACTGCAAAATACTTTCAATTTTTGTTGGTTCAATCTCAGAATCTCTTTTTACATACTTTTAGACTCAAACACCTTGTTCTGGATGAAACCTTTTTGTTTTACTTTCAAATTTTCCATTTCCAAGGCCCCCTTCATGGCAGAAAGTCAAGGACTTTCTTAAATATGTGTTGGTACATATACTACACCCATGAGGTGTTGTGCTCCTTCAATAACCTACAGAATGTAATTTTGTCTCTTCGGATGAATAAAATTACGTTTTTTTCCATGGAAAACAAAATATGGAGGGGTTGAAGAAAATCACAACTTGAGAGAGAATTAAAGAGATAGAAGAAAAACTAACCAACAATTTGACCCTTAGTAATATGGAAAACAAATTGGATACCAAACCCATCGAAAAGAAAATGAATAATTTAATCGAACTAGACCATGAGCGTAACAAAAGAGCCTTGAACCTCAATTTTTTTTGTATAAAAGAACAACAAGAGGAGGATACACTAGCAATAGTAAAAGAAGAATTAAATAATAAATCACAAATTGATACAACTTACCTCATAGAAGCAAAGAGACTAGGAAAAATAATTGATCACAAAGATAGGTTGATCCATGTCAAAGTAAGTTGTCATGACCATAAATATAGCATAATTAGTAAATATCTTAGCTTAAAAGGGTCATGAATATTTATAAATGAAGACCTCAATCCCGAATACCAGGTTAAATTAAGGAAGGAATTTCAAAAGGTAAAAGAATCTAGAAAAGAAGGAGAATGGAAAATAATTAGAAATCAAAAAGCTATTGTTAGGGATAGAGACCAGAAGGATAATAATAAATAGGAATTTGAGACACTCGGGAGCCTTTTTTGGAACTGTCGTGGCTTCCCATGGCGCAAATGTCCTATGATAAGTTGGATCCCGAGTGATATTGATATTATTTGTCTAGTTGAAACTTGGGAGCATGAGGAGTCTAAGGTCCCTAACATAGAAGGATTTGTCTTGTGGTCAACATGGAACAAAAATTCCCACCATAGAGGGATAGGAGGAAGAGCTTGTTATATTAGAAAGATCATTTCTCCTCACATTCAACTTCATAAGATTGACCCTCTCAATCTGTAATGTACCCCAAATTTCCCAAATAATTTTTTTTTGTTTAAGGGACATTAAGTTGCTTGACTCTTCAACATTTGATTGTGACATAGAGATAATACATTAGACATATATTTAGTCCTTTATTTTATGCATAGTGGAGTTATCATTATAAAATTTCATACAGTCTATCCAAAATCTTAACATTAGCCATAACGATATGCATTATATATATATATATATATATATATATATATATATATATATATATATATAGTTTACCATATAAACTATCATGTGGATTCCATACTCTAACACTATCCACAATTCATCATTTAACATATAACACTAACACTAATTATAACTTATCCTTTAACAAATAAATTGTTATACGAATAATATCATAATGTAATACTCTAGCCTAAACGATATACCTATCGTTCAACACAAACATTGTTACATGTTAACATCGCACTAAAACGATCTCCAATGAAATACCTATCATTTAATATATAGATTAAAATGTGCATACCCTAACATCGTATACTCTTTGTATAATTTAACTAGCATAAACCATAACCAAAATGGTTCATAACCCTACCCAACTACCCTGACATGACTCTACAATAAATTGGTTGGGAATTTGTTTTTAATGGTGGCTAATAGGTCGAGGCTCCATGCATTTACCTTTGTCTATTTCATTAATGGTAGGAATGTATCGTACCTCCCAAAATTGACACTTATGCAACCATGCCCAATGCGGGCTCTCCATATCCATGTATTCACATGGCAGTGGTACTGGTGCGTACCTATTGCATTTATTCCTCTAACGAGGTCCTCGAGGTCACAGTTGTTCATTCGCCCTCCCCCCCCTCCCCCCTTTGGTATTGTAACATTTTATCTTTGCATTGTATGTGAAAATTGCTTTTGCATTGTATGCTAACATTGCCCTACGTTGTATGGTCGACAACCTAGGGAGGCTCGACCCTGGTAAAAGATGGGGAAGGAAACATATCTCTGGTTCTTCCCTGTGCATGGTAAGAGAAATAACTCTATTTTTATCCATGATATCCATGTTATCCATGAATGAATAATTTGTTTTGATGCAATGTAATATAAGAGAGGTATATGAACAAACTCCCCATTTTCGCTCTTTGTTGAGGATTTACAATGTATTATCATTGTGCCACCTTAAGCATGTTTCTTTCATGGTTCCTCTATGTTTAAGGTTTGGGTCTATAGGTTATTAGTGTCTGCCCATACTCGTTAGATTCCTTTCGTGGTCGGAACGTTCTAAGGGTTGAACCATGGTATATCTCTTTTCACTGTTATCACCCTATTAAACCTATGCTCTGGAACTCATCCTAAGAATTCTAAGACTTGCAAGATGACTGTTATTATCATGATTTGTCTGTTATCAAACTCCATAGAGTATTTTCGTATTTCTCATTTATGCATATATATATTCATTAACCCTTTATGGGAAAGTCCTCAAGTTACATTCTGGGTAATATCAATAATATCTATATGTGACAATATCAACCGCATGTTCGTGATTTTCATTCTGTGTATTACAGAGCAATAACATATGTAGAAAACATTAACCCTCTCGTAATTCATAAATTACTCATGTGTATAAAGATAATATATATACAGCAAAATCAATCCTCTGTGGGAAAGTTTGTAATTTACCCACTGTAAAATAGCAGTATGAAACCCTCTATGGGAATTAGTAATCACTCTCTGTGAAAAATATACTAAATCTCTGTGTAAATCTTAATTCATGCTATGTGTATGCAAATGGAATTTTTACTCTCTGTGGGGATTCGTAATTACGTTGTGTGTAAAATATATATCAACACTATGAAATTCATAATTTATGCTATGTGTATGAAAATCGCGTTATTTACTCTTTGTGGGGATTTGTAATTACGCTTTGTGTAAGATATATATCAACACTATGTAAATCGTAATTTATGCTCTGTGTATTACACCACTCCATGGAACTCATGATTTATACTCTGCTTAAATATATATAGTAGTCTTAATCCTATGGAATTTTGTATATTTACGCACTATGTAATTATATACTCTGTGGAAATTCGTAAATCTATGCTCTTTGTAAATAGATATATACATCAGTATTAATCCTCTGGTTATAAAACGATTCTCTATCAGGAGGGATTTGGTTTTTACTGTAGTGTTTTTTAATTGTTGTGGTTCAAAGGAAACAATACATAAATCACAACTCTTATGCGCTTTGTTTGAACATGTGAACACACAGGATGAATATTTATGCATCGCTTTAGATTCTTAAAAGATTTAAAAGTGAAAACACACAGGGTTCGGAGAAATATAAACGTGTGCTTCAAGTTTTCTCATTCTATTCATAGTCTATTTCGATGCTAGTTATTTACTTTCACTTTCTTTGTTTTATAAGTGAAGATTTATGAAAAGTTACATTAAATTAATGATGGGGCCATGTTTTGTTTTGCGAGGGTAACCATCAGCCAATTTTGGGTCCTCTCCTCCTCCTCATGGATTGTGGGAAGATTGTCACACAAGAACCAGTGGTGATCTGGTTCTTCACTGGACTCAAGCTAAGTATTATCTTTGACTTATTCTTAATATTCTATTTTCATTAACATGCTAGTATTGTTTACTAAACCCTCATCTTTATTCTTTTGAATGTTTATACAATCGAGGTGTTATAACCCTAAGTTGCACCAGACATGCATACTTGGCATCAGGCCATCTTGCTTGCTATCTTTGCCAAGCCATCACTGAACAACTCTTCTAAAAACCATTGTTTTGAAGGTGTACACGCCCTACACCACTACTTCCCGGGTACACATGCTTTCTACACCAATATAGCTCGCGTACACTCACAAAAAATCGCGAAAAAAAGAAAATTGAAAATGGATACGAGTTTTTGGGTTGTTAAGTAACCGTTTGACTACCCATATCCAGTCACCCCAACTGTTACTATCTCTTTTGGCCTATAAAAGAAGGTGTTGCGGTCCCATTCCAAAAATAAGCACGAGAGCATAGAAACTCTACCCATTTAAATATTCCCCATTTCCCCAATATTTTGCAACCACATTGTGAGTTTGAGCCAAAATTCCTTCTTCCTCCTTTGCAAACCCTTGCCATTTCCCTAGAGAGAATTGAAGAGGAGAAGAGCACGTGGAAGTAGTTGGTGCATGGTGAAGAGGATCCCAGGACCGAGTTCGAGGAGTTGTGTCGGTCTCATGTTGTAAATGACTTTTGTGAGATTAATATAAAGAAGTACTTTTTCCGTCCCGCCAAATGATGTCTTCAATCTTCGTGATTTTGTTTACATTTTTTTATTATGATATCTAACCCACTAATCCATATATAGAATGCATGCTTGTAGTTTCTTGTTTGTCTTTTGGTGAATGCAGGTCAGCCTTGGGAGGATACTTTCAATCAGGAAACAACCAAGCGCAAATGGATCGACACCAGACATGGAGTTTAAGGTATGCCTATCGGATCCCTATAATTTGTATTTTATGTATGATTGTGGGGTAATGTCGGGATAGTTGATAAAAAGTAGGAGACTTTAGATGGTTAGCTATGCCTACATTTTAGAACCTTGGTGTAGTCCATAGAGGGGTTTTCTCGCTATATAAGAATTGGCGACCATACTAGGGAAGCCTCTAGGGTCTTTGGGGATATTTCTTTTGGGTGCTTTGAATCTGTTTATTCATTGCTTTTGAGTTTCTGTAAGATTATGTGTCTTTAAGGGATTTTGGTCTTCCATACCAGTACTCCCTGCCTGTGCTTGACTATTGGTTTTCACCTTTTTGAAAAGTTACAAAGTTGTACGCGACCTGTAGTGGGCTTGCACGCGTGCATATGCGCCCTGCCTTTGGACAGCCCACGTACATACACTGGTTGTTGAAGTGTCAATAGTGTGCCTGTGTTGAGAAAACTTTTCTTAGAAGAGGCAGTCATCCTCTTCCCTGTCAAAAGTCACACTTCTCAGGGGTTTTCTTGATCTATCCCTGGTGTCTGTTATAACAGTCTATAGCCTAGGTCTGACCTTAGCATAGCTTTCTTTGCATCAAAAGATTTCTTGTGTTTTCTTTGATAGGGTTTTTAGATAATTTTGTGAGTCTACTTTGATCTGCGTGTTTGGTATTGTCAGTGACTCTCTGTGATCTGCGATTGGACCTTAATTCATTTCTTGGTCTTGACTTGTCACCATTTTTCCCTTTTTTTCTTTGGAAGAAAAGAAAAGAATTCATTTTCAAATTTCTTGTTTTGAAGCCTAAAACAATAAAAAAAAATCTTTAATTTCTTTGTTTGGTAAAGTAGTGTAGGTTAGTTGTTTCATTTACCAAGGAAAAATAAATATTTCTTAAGTTATTTACTTGAATGCTTAGGACATTAACTAGCTCATAGTCAAGCGAAGTCTTGTTTTAATTGTTTCTTTTCAAATATCTGAGAAAAGTAGTTACGGAAATTTTGGTGAAAGAGTTTCAATTTGGAAAATATTTATTTGTGAAGAAGGAGTATTGTGTTTCCAGTATCATATTATGCTCTTCTCTTTCATCTCTCAAATAGCATCATTGGTTTCATTTCTGTTCCTTTTGACTTAATATATCCACTAAAATTAACGCTTAATTAAAATTTATTAGACTTTGTGTTTGTAAGGTCCATCAATTTAGTCTAGGCTAGAGCCTTGATTTAGGATTGGAGAGGAAACTATTCAAGGCTACAAAAACAACATAAGAGTCTATGCTAGGGAGTTCTTGAAAGAACAGTAATCATGAAAGTTATATGGGACCCCCATATAACACAGGGGCTAAACATGAGGTTGCGTGCGGAAAGGTAGCAGAGATAACCCCTCCAAAGTCGGACCAAGCGTAGTGGGGAACGTATATAGAGGTATTATCTTGGGATTTCGTTGATCACATTTGCCACGGAGCTTCGTGGGTCTCAAATCTGTTCGAGGTCCTCAATCATCTTCCATAACACTTTCCTTCGATACCCTTGATAGGTTTCGGGCTTGATACCCTTCTCATTGCGGTCCACCTGACTATCGACTGTACCCACCTAGTGACTTCTTGCGCACTGGCAACCTAGTTTCCTTTGTCTTAGTGACTTACACAGGTGACTACGGGGGAATACCATGGTACATAGGGAAGACATAAGGACACACTTTTCAGAGTATACTTAGAAGGTTCTTCCGTATTCGAGTTTCACTTGCACTAGTAAGTTGCTCTAGTGTTGGTTGGTGTAATTGTTCTTCCTACTAGCTAGTGATCTACATGTCTTATCTCATAGGAGCTTCTTCTAGTGTGTGTTGGTTTTTAACATCAATAGAAATCCCTAGTGTGTCATTAATATTCTCACACCATGGAGGATCAATATCTCTACTAGTCGCGAAGGCTTATTGGTCTGCCACCAGTTAATCTGGAGCCACCCCCGCCATCGCTAAGGTGAAGACTAGAACAACAAGGGTCTTTTGAGGTGACCGGGCCATAGGCAACTGAGCCTAACCCATATCTGAGAGGAGAACATTTGATTTTGGAGGAACCAACCATTTTTTACCTCGGAGCGGAATCTCTTATTCCATATAACCCTCTGATCATTGATCTATCGGTGCCCATCGTCGTACAGGTTAAACCTTACGAGCTTCGGGTAGTGTCACAAGCAGCGATGGAGACAAATGTTGTTACTTCTTCATGGAATTCTCATACTCCCTCTACGACTGTCAGCATAGGGGGTGTTCCACCTTCTAACCAATCATCATCAGTCTGTACCACCATGGTATCGACCGCCTCTACCTTGGGAAATGGTCTAATTCCGTCTATGACATAGATCATTTCTCCTTTCACCCAGAGTGCAACAGGCCCTCCGTTGTCATACGGGATGCTTGGCTTCGATACGAACTCTGTCCTTTCCTACTCCACTCTACAGACTTTAGGTCTGGGGGCAGGGAGCTCTAACATTCCTCTACAAGGATCCATGGGGGGATCTTCAGCTCCCTATAATGCTTTCCCTTATGGAGGGGATCATATACCTCCTTCATCCCCTTTGCAAGGCGATGCTCACCAGCACTCTGCCGGGCCGAACGTAAACTATAGTTCATTTGGAGAAGGTATTCAATGACTTCCTTTTTATAGCATGCGAGTAGGTTCGACACTATTCTCTTTGTTCGGAGCGTTTGGTAATAATTCATTCTCGTCAGTTGTCATATCGGCCAGGGGCAACCCCAGTTATGGACAACAAAATCCTATGCAGGGTATTATTCCTACATAGGGGGAAAACTTAGGAATTCCTTCCTCACAAGGACTTTGGAATCCGTGGAAGGGATCAGTTCCCTTATCAGGGATGTCGACTGGGGGCAACCCCTTCCATAGCGAATGGAACCCCAGGCAAGGCTCAACACCTATGCCCATCGGATCGGTAGGGGGAAACCCTTCCCAAAATCCTTGGAATGTGATGCAAGCCTAGCCCTTTACATCCTATTACGGGAATCAGCTGATGATGTCTCAACAAGCGCAGAATCCATATGCTGGTCACATCCATGGTTATTACCAGAACCCTGTCCAAGAACCTAAATTTTCCTGCCAACCTGGTGCTATCCAAACTCCAGGCTACTTTTTCACTGGTTATAATCAACAATCCAAATTACCATTTATGGAAACTCTGCACTTGCCATAATTGACAAAGTTATTAAATGACCCCATCTGTAACAATCCACATTGGCCTCCTATGCCAACCAAGTTTCCTTCGGACATTCCAAAGTTCAAGGCTAAGCCTAACGAAGATCCATGCGATCATGTGACTACCTTCCATTTATGGTGCTCGTCCAACTCTTTGAGAGACGACTCCATCCAGTTGCATTTGTTTCAACGCACTCTCATCAGGAGTGCTGCGAAATGGTACATCGAGCTCGACCGCTCAATATACTCTTCCTTCGAAGAATTGGCAATGAATTTCTTAAACCATTTCCAATTACCTGTGAGATATGATGTTGACACTGAATTGCTAGCCAACTTTCAACAGACAAAAGTAGACCATATCTTAGATCACATCCGAGAATGGAGACGCCAGAAGAGTTTAATAAAAGTACCAGTCCCACCAGCATTCCTTCTTGAGTGGTTCCTTAAGTCTTTAGTAGCCCAGTTACCTAAAGACATCGCAACCTCGGGGGTCTTTTCAGAAGAAGAAGCGATAATGAGATCTCAACAGCTAGAGTTGATTTGCTCTCAATCTGTTTTAATTTATGAAGTTTTTCCAGATGCACCATGGTCGATACTTGACAAGAATAGATAGAGATCTAGACCACATGTCGATGGTATTGTTGGTTCAGCGCAAACGAAGCCCATTGATCAGCTGTCAAATAAATTGCAGCAATTGTCAATACAACAGACAACGGTGGCCAGCCAGACCACTGGTTTAGCTTCTCCCCCTACTCAAATGTCAGATGTACATAGTGTGCAATCGACAAACCCAAAGGCCACCCAACAGCATGGCAGAAAGAAGAAACAGTGAAAGAAGGGTCAGGGGGATAAGAAACCTACCAATAATGTTGGCGGGGGAAACATTGAAAAGAAGAATTCAAAGTATCTGTGTAATATTTTCACGAAAGACCACCCGACTCACCAATGCCCTCGGCTTTCGGAGGCCCAGAATTTATTGGCACAACAATAGCCTGTCGTGTTAATGAATCCATTTCCACATGGGAAAAATTTAACTCAAGCCTCTTCGAGCGTGGAAGGGGGCAGTCAGGGACCCCCTCCATCTGTGAGTAATCCTTCGTACGTGAATGTGTACATGATGAAAGGTAGCATTGACATAAAAACTAGGACACGCTACTATGGAATGCCAAACACCTTTGAGAAGGGTAAATAAGCTGAAAACCCATCTCTTCCTCTCCAGATTGAGAAGACGTTGGGAGAAATGATGACACGCATCCCAAAAGGTGTGTTCAAGAAATATTCCCACAACCCAAATGCAAGGGCCGCCAAGAACTACTCTTTGGTGGAATATTTGTCTCAAACCCCTTATGCAATGTCGGCTTTGGAAGTCCTCCAGAGTTGCCCTTCCCAAAGAAAGGCTCTATTAGCTACCTTAGAATCTGCTCAGACTTGTAATCTGGGAACGATCATGCTTGATATGACCGACTTAAAACCTCATCTTGCTTACCATGTGGTGTTTCAGATAGTAGTGGCTTACACCATGAAAACTTTTACTCATAACATTTTCTGCACAGTGGTTGATGAGGGTGCCTCAACATGCCTGATGTCTTTGGTGTGTTGGAAGTCCATTGCCCAACCCATTTTGTCTCTGTCGCCTACTCTTCTTACCGCTTTTGATGGTCGTTCGTTTCGACCACATGGAATCATCCCCTCTTTCCTCGTGCAGTTAGGGGGGGAAACCGTGTTCGTCGAGGTTGAAGTGGTCGATGCGTCTCTCGACTACAATATATTGTTAGGAAGAAGTTGTACCTATGCTATGCAAGAAGTGATCAGGACAGTTTTTCGAGTCTTGTTGTTTCCACACGAGGGTCGAATCATGTCCATTGATCAGTTATCCTTCTCCCATCCTGACCCTTCATCAGGGGTATCCATGGTCCTGATGATTGATAATCCTCAGCCCGGCATCGTCAACATAGGGGTTGGTTTGTGCCCACCTTTGACAGGTAATTTCGATTACCCACCTCCAACTGGCAATGTCTAGTACATATCGACTGTCCCCAACCAACATAGGTCTGATATCTTTCAAATCTCGTCATTTTGCACGACTTACTTTAACGATCCGTGGACTCTTCCTTCCCCATCAACTACGATGGAAGGGACAGGGCACCATGGCATGGCCATGCCTTTATCCGTGACATAAATTATGTACTCTATAGTCCAGTAATCTTCCACTGACCCTGATCCAACTCCCACATAGGAGTTAGATCCAGTTCTCGAGCCTATTTGGCCTCAAGGTTCCCTCACCGATATTGATTATTTAGACTTAGTCTTTCCCTCATATGAGGTGATCATTGAGGCAATGACTAGTCTGGATAGACCCTGGAATGATCTCCATCATAGATCTTATTTTCTCCCAGAGTTAAGAAGAATTGAAGTAGGAGAATTCACACTAACTATGACTAGAGATAGGGCTTGTCCTATCAATCCTTTGGCTATGCACGTTGTTTACACTGAAGGAAATATGAAAACCATCGCTAAAAAGATACCTATTGATATCTCCAGAATCCTTGGCATCGTGGAGAATATCTTCGTCGGAGAGGACTGTTCCCCCGAGGAGATTTGACTCTACACATATTTATTTAAAGAATTTCGCGACGTGTTTTCCTGGTCTTATGAGGAAATGCCAGGCATAGATCCAAGAATTGTTGAACATGAAATCACAATGTATCCTGATGTCAAGACGGTTTGGTAGAAGCTTCGTCTAGTTAATCCCAGGAAAGCAGCAACTATTAAGGATGAATTAGAGAAACTACTCAAAGATGGTTTCATCTACCCCATTCAATTGACTCAATGGGTGTCAAATCTCATGCCAGTCAACAAAAAGCAGGGTATGATTTGCGTATGTACGAACTTCCATGATTTGAACAAAGCCTGTCCAAAGGATAATTTCCCCATGCCATTTATTGACCAGATAGTTGATGAATGCGCAAGTTGCGAGGCCTTTTATTTCATGGATGGTTTTTCAGGGTACAATCAAATACAGATCAAACCCGAAGACCAACACAAAACCGTGTTCAATTGTCCATGGGGTACATTCACTTATCAGAAGATGCCTTTGGTCTGAAAAATGTTGGAGCTACTTTTCAGCAAGCCATGTCTTTTTCTTTCCACGACCTTAAACACATAGTCGAGGTTTACCTTGATGATTTAGCATCACGATCTCGTAAGAGATCTGATCATCCTGCACACCTCTGACTTATTTTTGAACGATGTTGCTACTACTGGATTCGTTTGAATCCAAACAAATTCATTTTTTGCGTAACATCAGGTCRTCTGCTTGGTTTCATAGTTTCAACAATAGGGATCATGGTTGATCCTCTAAAGGTTGAGGCGATATTTCAGTTGCCTCCCCCATGCACAATCCCTCAGCTTCAGAGTTTACTGGGAAAAGTGAACTTTTTACGGYGTTTCATCGCAAACTATGCTGAGATCACAAAGGGTTTCATGAGCTTACTGAAGAAGGATGTTCCTTTTCATTGGGATGAAGCCGCTCAGCACTCTTTCAAAGCATTGAAATGTGCCCTCATGTCAACCCCTCTGCTTCGGCCACCAAATTATAATAAAGAATTCTTATTATACTTGGTCGCTGCAGAGTCAACCATCAGTAGGGTCTTGATTCAGGAGGATGATTTTCTCTTAGAATACGTGATCTATTACCTGAGCCGAGGCCTGGTTGGACCAGAACTCAATTATTCCCACGTTGAAAAACTTGCGTTGGAAGCAGTTCATGTCGTCCAGTGGTTCTTTCATTACATCTTGTTTCGCAAGACCATCGTCATTTCCATTGTGAATCCATTTCAATAAGTGTTGACACAACATGTAATCAGCGGAAAGATCAGTAGATGGATATTTATCCTCCAAGAATTTGACTTGGATTTGTCTCGGTGAAATCCAAAAATTTGATGGTCTTCGCGGAACTCATTTCAGAACTTCCAGTCGAATCAGGTGATGTTATACCCAAGCAGTCACCTATCAAAGGAGACATGTTTTTTATCATGTCTTCAGACCCCTGGTATGGAGATATACTAATCTATCTCCAAACTTTGAAGTGCCCCACCTCTGCTTCTCATGATGAGTGTCCCCGTATATGCCATCAGGACAAGAACTATCTCATACTCGAGGACACTTTGTATCTTCAAGGTGTAGATTGTATCCTTCTCCGGTGTCTCACTCATGAAGAAGGGAAAATCGTGCTTAACGATTTCCACACAGGAGCATGTGGAAGTCATTTGTCTGGGTTGGAAACAACCAAAAATATTCTACGAGTTGGTTACTTTTGGATGAAATTAATCAAAGATTGTGTTGAATTGGTCAATAAGTGCCACTTGTGTCAGATATTCTCTTGGAAGATGAGGGCACACCTCGCTCCCATGTTTCCTGTCATCACAGTTGGTCCCTTCACCAAGTGGGGGATTGATTATGCTACATGAAACCCTCCTTCTGCAAGGGGGCACCATTATATCATTGTAGTAGTAGACTACTTCACAAAGTGGGTCGAAGCTATGTCAATGTTTAAATATGATGGCGAGACAACAACTCTCTTTTTGTTTAAGCAGATAATAGCAAGGTTCGGCATCCCAAGAGAGATTGTCACTGACCATGGTAGTCACTTTCAGAACAAAATGATGTCTGAGTTAACGTCAAATCTTGGGTTGAGGAAAGAACATTCATCACCCTACTACCCACAAGCGAATGGTCAGGTGTAAGCTATGAGTAAATCCATTAAGACTATTCTACAACAAACGATCAATTCGGCCAAGTCAAATTGGAATTTGATTTTGTACTCGGCATTATGGGCCTACCGAACATCTGTTAAGACTGCGACCAGTTTCTCACCTTTTCAACTCGTTTACGGGTTGGAAGCAATCTTGCCTATAGAGTTCCAGATCCCCTCTCTAAAATTGAAAGTATAGTTATTGTCAGACACTTCACTGATTGAGGAGCATTTATTATATCTTGAGCAACATCGGGATGTAGCCTTGGCTAACGAGGCTCACAAACAAAAATTCAAGTGTCAGTATGATCGGTCTGTCTGTCCTCGGATTTTCTCTGAAGGTGACCTTGTCCTAGTCTATGACCAAGATAAGGACCCCCTGGGGGCAGGCAAGTTCAAATCCATGTGGTTCGGACCTTTCATTGTGAAGGAGGTTCTAAGGAAGGATGCTTATCGTCTGGTGGACTTTGAGGGAAATGCTTTGGCAGAGCCTAGAAATGGGCTCTACCTCAAGAAGTATTACTTGTAGGTGGGTCACCTTGGGTGACTTCTTGTAACATATGTATAGTCGTATACATTTTCTTTTTAGTTTTTGTCTTTTTGGTTTTATGGACGTGTCATTTTTTATGTCATCTTTTTCACTGTGGCAAATGTCAAGTGAATCAAATGTGTTTGTTGGGTTTGTGGACGGTGCTATCTGGCACACTCAGAGGCTTGCTTCCGTAGCTTGGGTGATTTTCACACCTCAGGGCCAGTTGCTATCTTCAGGAGGTATCTGTTTAGGTGACACCACAAAAAATGTCGCCAAATACAATGCAGTTTTAGAGTTGCTTCATGACACTTTGTCACATGGTATCTCTCACCTCCGGGTCTACTTAGACACTCAGTTGGTTGTGTCCCAATTAAATGGGGTTTACCGCATTTACGATCCTACACTACACTAACGGTTCCTTAGGGTATGTCTCTTAGAACTAAGCTTTGATTGCATTGCATATATCAGTGTTCCTATGAGATTGAATCAAATCACAGATACTCTAGCTAATCATGTATTATATTGGCATATTGCACACATGTAAGAAAAAGCACAAACACGCACATGTGAATACATTTGTAAAATAGATGTAATCCATAATACATAAAAAGATGCCATATATGTATCAAAAATATTAGAGTATATGGGTGGGCGCAAGCACCTCAAAAATATGTCCAATAAGAGTCATGGGGCTTATGCCCTCAAAAATATACAAAAAGTTCTCTCACCACGTAAGTAGTCCAGCCTAGCTAGGGGCGGGGCCTGTTGGCCCTACCATAATGAACAACGACATTTTCCAAATGTCGGAAGAGCTGGACCCAGGTCTGTGGCACCCGAACTACGTGAGGTTGCATCGACGGTGGGAGATTCTCGATCTCTACCATAGGGATTGTACGAGTGAGAACAGTGAGGTTCCGCTCTACCTGTCTCAATACTCTCTTAGCCTCTCCAGCTAGAGGACCCCCTGTTGTTGTTGTTGGTATGACCGCTGCAGTTGGTCCTACCTCTGGTCGAGGACGTCGCCTAGTTCTTGAGAATTATGTTAGACGCACTAGCCCCACATCTGTACATAACAGATACATAAGTGTCAGATACTCGGGTATACAAAAAAAATGATATATATAAAAATACATAAAAATTAAATAACTTTGAAAAGAAAACTTACCCATCTCTCCTTGCTCCACTCTGGGAGGTATAGGCATGTCAGGATCCCTAGAAAAATTCATCCTGACATAGGGGTAGTCGTCTATTGTCGGAATCTATCGTGACCACCAGTCAAAAAATTTATCATCAAAGGCCTCGATGGTACTCCCTCCCCCTTGTTGCAGCAATAATGTTGCCCATATTCATAGCACTGGGAGAGAGGCCTCGTGCCCTCATACAGTCTCTCGAGGACTGAGACTGGGTACCCTCTCGAATAAAAAGGAACACAAAACAGTCCCAAACGTGAAGTTTCAGTGTTTTGTATCCGACACTCTATTAGTTGTCTCTTCATGCAATCCAGCATGGTTGTACTCCAGTCGAAAATCCATGCATTTAAGCACTGTACTGCACAATGCATGTGCGCTCGAGAAGCATGATGCAAAGTCACGGATCCACTGATCCGCCCAATGAGTAGAACTATCAATTTGAGTGATAGGTTGTTGATCTTATGTATAGGCACCTGAGAACCTACTTTCTTAGTACCAGCCTCGCAATGGAGTCCAATCAACTACTCAATGTTGTGAGGCATGGGGGGGAAAGTATGCAAGTTGACTGGATCCCCTCTCCTCGAGAGACCAGTCTGGAAGTAAATTTCTTCATTCGTTGGATTCAATGACTTCCCCTCAAGCATAAATTCCTCTGTGTTAGGATGCCAGTAATCTATCAAAGCATTCAGCAACCTGGGTTGTGCCCTCATAAACGGACACTGGAAGAACTTTAACAACCCGCATTGTGATAAAACAATGATAGTAGCAGGGTCCTCTGAGACCAAAAAATCAATGTCCTCATGCTCCCTCCCTCTCCAATGAACATACATCCTGCAAAATGACAAATATATGGAGAGTTAACTCTTGTTTTTTTTTATTTTTCCACTCATTTGAGGGTGTACATGGGATGTTTTGGTGACAGTCATGTGTTTACGCGGGAAAATTTTCTTCTGCCCGCTTGAACACATGGGTTGTTCTTGGAAATCCCACATACATGCAGGGTCGACCTCTTTAAGGGTTAGTGCCCCCCCCCCAAAAAAAAAAAAATGAAGGATGGAAACGCAAGAGAGTCTAGTTTTTACTTACTTGGTCCAAGCGGAAGTTTGTTTCGTCCACTGAAGCTCCCAGAATCAACTCTTTTGGAAAAGGGGTGTTTTCTAATTTTCTCTCAATTATCAATTTACAATGGTGATAATGAGTTGCCAACTTCTATTTATATACTTTTTGGCCCCTTTTGTCATTTTTTTTATCTTGAAAATCATTTAGTATGGTTCTTGAGTTTCTTGGGGGATGTTCCGATACGTGTTACTTTGGGTATTGGGAAACTTTTTGAGAGTTGGGTCATTTTTAAAGGTCTTGTGGTAAAAAGGTCATTTTTCCAACTGTGTGCATGTAAGATAGGATTCCACCTCCACTTGTTGCACCTCGTTGTCTTTTTTTCGCTTTGCCATAGGATCAATCCCACCGAATGGCAATACGGAACCCTCACTCCTGATCTAGAAGTGTCGTAATTTAGTGGTAGAGCCTACTTTCACATGGATGACCTAGGTATATCCTCGTTGCATTTTGGTGTCCATGCCATCACTAATGACTATAGGCTCGGGAGTCCTTATTAGTTTTTCTTGATTACGAGTTTGAGCCTCATTTGCATGATTCATTATCACTCTTGACCTCACCGTAGGGACTCCCAAAACACAACAAGTCTTGTTTTAATCCCTTTTCAGACCCTCTAAACATGAAAATATTGTCAAGCGACCCTGTTTCCCTTCACGCTCGCCAAAACAAAATTCGAAGGCACGTCTATCCGATGGTATTTTACCACTTTTTCGGTCTGGATGGTCAAAGGTAAGAACAAAGGTATACTCTAGGAGCCTCGGTTCTCTAGAAGAGTACTCTAAGGTATAGATTTAACCCTTTTTCGGGCCTGGGGGACTAAATTTACGAAAAAGGAACCCCCATGAAGTCCATAGTTAATCTCTTTTCAGACTCCCTAAAATTGAAAATATTTTTGAGTGACCTTGTCTCTTTACAATCGTTAAATTGGTCCAGAAGAACATCCCTTATAGATTCCATAGTTAATCTCTTTTCAGACTCCTTAAAATATGAAAATATTGCTGAGTGATATTGTCTTTGTTACACTCGTTAAAATGATTTTGAATAGACGTATTTTCGGTGCTAGTTTACCCCTTTTTCGAGCCGACTAGACTACCTTTGAAAAAGGTACCCTAGTGGAGTCTCCTTTTACGCTTTTTTGGACTCTCTAAAAATGAAAAACCGTCGAGCTTACCTTCTCTGGGCTCATTAAAATTACATCGAAGGACGTTATCATTGTGTCTTATTAATCACATTTGCATCCCTACGTCTTTGGCCTAATGTCAGCTCCATGTTGCTCTCAACTGAACCATTTGAATCATGCCTTATATGCAAGCCTTATAGCACTTTGCCTCTGCATCTTGACCCCTTGACCCATAGAGGATTTTTTCTAAGTGTCCTTTTCCTGCATATGTCCCCTTGCTTTGAGCATCAATGTGTTCCTTGTGTTTGGAACTAGTATGTCTGCAACAATCATTCCTCCTTTGTAACGTAGCATTCTTTTATTCTTTTTCAAGCTTTCCAAAATTATTGAAAAAGACAAAAAAAATCAAATATACCCCAAAAAGAGGAAGGGAAAATTATTTTCTTTTTTGTTGACAGCACAATGAGTCACTCTTGGACAAAGCACATCCTTGTGTTTGTTCTTCAAGCCCTAGGATTCAATATGACCTTAGGAAGTTGTTCCCGCTACATAGAGATGTGCCCTCCTCCATTTGGTTATCCTTCCAAACATTTGGAGAGTTCGCGTTTCCTCCTACATCGTGAACTTATGTCAATTCCATGTTTCCTGAGTCTCATATTTTGTTGTTCTTTCGTCCAAGGGAAGTTTTACTAAACTTGAGTCGTCCCTTCTATAGTTTGTCTCTTTTCCTCATGCTCGGCCACCCCAAACAACCAATCAAGTCCTTGCTCAAAATCAATGAAGTTCTATGCATGATCACCGAGATCCTCTTGTTTATTCCCAACGAGCCCACGAAGAGCTCTGGGTAGTGAAGTCGTACACTGATATTACACTCCTACCCGAGTTTTGAATATTTTAAAGTTGTTTCTTGAGCTCTGAAGACCTCATCTCCAACCATCATGCATCATTGGCTTCTTGAAGACAAATACTATACATGTATATATTTTGATTTTGAGATGTAGATCCGTTGTGTACTTCTTGTGGATGCACTTTATATAGTTATATGACATGGATCTGCAGTGTATTTGATTGGCATCCATGATTTTATTTCATCCCAAGCATGGGTATGCCCACCTCGGTGAGACAAATTATTATTTTGCAGATGGCACCTCCCGAACTCTAGTCCCTAGGCTCACTCGCTCCGTACATTGGTGAATATTTGTAACGTATTTCGGCCATCATATGCTCTTCTAACCTCACACATTAGGGAGCATATGTTATAACCCTAAATTGCACCACACATGCATACCTGGCATCAAGCCATCTTACTCTCTATCTTTGCCAAGCCATCACTGAAAAACTCTTCTAAAAACCATTGTGTTGAAGGTTTGCATGCCCTACACCACTACTTCCCGCGTACACATGCTTGTGGCACCACTACAGGTCGCGTACACTCACAAAAAATCATGAAAAATGAAAATTGAAAATGGATACGGGTTTCTAGGCCGTTACTTAATCGTTTGACCGCCCATAGCCAGTCACCCCAACCATTACTATCTCTTTTGGACTATAAAAGAAGGATTTGGGGCCCCATTCCAAAAAGAAGCACAAGAGCATAGAAAATCTGCCCATTTCAATATTCCCCCGTTGCCCCAATATTTTGCAACCACATTGTGAGTTTGAACCAGAATTCCTTCTTCCTCCTTTGCAAACCCTTGCCATTTCCCTAAAGAGAACTGAAGAGGAGAAGAATACGTGGAATTAGTTGGTGCATGGTGAAGAGGATCCAAGGACCAAGTTCGAGGAGCAGTTTCGGTCTCATGTTGTAAACGACTTTTGTGAGATTAATATAAAGAAGTACTTTTTCTGTCCCACCAAATGATGTCTTCAATATTCGTGATTTTTTTTACATTTTTTGATTATGATGTCTAACCCACTAATTCGTATATAGAATGTATGCTTGTAGTTTCTTTTTTGTCTTTTGGTGAATGCAGGTCAGCCTTGGGAGGAGACTTGCAGTCGAGAAACAACCAAGCACAAAGGGATCAACACCGAACACAGAGTTTAAGGTATGCCTACCGGATCCCTATACTTTGTCTTTTATGTATGATTGTGGGGTAATGTCAGGATAGTTGATAAAAAGTAGGATACTTTAGATGGTTAGCTCTGCCTACATTTTATAACCCTGATGTAGTCCGTAGAGGGGTTTTCCCGCTATAGCACAAGGAAAGTGGATCAAGGAAAACCTCTTGCTCAAAAGGTATTCGAGTTCTGATCTAGGCATACATATTTTATGCCTTCTTCTTATATTTTGTCTACAATACAATTGGTAATGGAGTCTTTGGCCTATGGTACTCCACTACAATATTTGAACCATGTTCAATTGAATACACATGTTGTTTTGTAAATACTTTGAACAATGTTCGTTAAATGTGACAACTACTTTTGCAATACACTTGTAGACTAATGAATCACTATTTTCTGTGGTTTTAGATAATATAAATAATGTATATGGAATGTTATTCATTCTCTCTATTCTCTATAGTATTTTTACAAATTTGAATATTAATTCAACATATATATAATGCAATGGTCAATAGGAATATAACCATAGTTTTATCCTTCCTTTATGCATGAACACATATATTTATATACAATCATTTATATATATTAATGACCAATAGGAACATACAACAGATCTTCTAGTTATGTATGGATGAGCATATATATATATATATATATATATATATATATATATATATATATATATATATATATATATATATATATATATATATATATATATATATATATATATATCATCATCATCATCACGTTTCCATTAAAACAATATAGTATCCTTGAACTATAATAAACCAACAGATTCCTAACCAATAATACTCAAACATAATATTGAAAAATAATGCAAGTCAGGATACATATCTGAAACCTGATGCTGGAATACAAATTGAACAAGGATACTGGAATATATATATATATATATATATATATATATATATATATATATATAT
>ML778691.1:609313-625977 GCA_009831015.1 Picea engelmannii | reverse complement strand
GAAGATCATCCAGGTCTTCCATCATTCTTCAGTGTTCCCATATTCCGGGTATTATCTTTTAGTTTCTTATTTGTATTCTGGCTAAGATCCTTTTGTCTTTTGATCTAGCCGAGTGTTGTTATTCAGTCGCAGTTGCTTATTTGTATTCCGGCTAAGATCCTTTTGTCTTTTGATTTAGCCGAGTGTTGTTATTCAGTCGCAG
The DNA here is from genome assembly GCA_009831015.1 of Picea engelmannii. Taxonomy (NCBI): domain Eukaryota; kingdom Viridiplantae; phylum Streptophyta; class Pinopsida; order Pinales; family Pinaceae; genus Picea; species Picea engelmannii. The sequence goes on along the minus strand of ML778691.1, from coordinate 625,775 downwards.
TTGCTTATTTATATTCTGGCTAAGATCCTTTGTATGTTGATCTAGTCGAGTATTGTCCGTATTCAGCCGCATTCGGCCATTTTTGTAATCCACAGAGATATCATAATACAAACTTGCAGTCCTTTGTCGCATTTATTATTTGTATGATAATTTATATGTTGTAAACCTTTGATCCTACACACACATTAGCAGTGTTTCCTAGACTAGCCAAGTCAGGAACATTACATTTTACTTATATCTTCATCCTTTATTCTGACCTAGTGATAACCAAATCTTAAATCTAACTTAGAAAAATATTTTCCCCTCCCACTTGGTCAAATAGAACATTAATTCTGGGTAGGGGATACTTGTTCTTAATAGTCATTTTGTTTAACTGTCGATAATCAATACATATTCTTAAAGTCCCATCTTTATTTTTAACGAAAAGGACTGGTCCTCCCCAAGGTCAGACACTTGGTCTGATGTATTCCTTGTCCAACAGTTTTTGTAGCTGAATTTTCAGCTCTGTCAATTCGGGTAAACTAATCCTATAGGGTTCCCTAGATATCGAAGCTGATCCAGGCAGTAGATCAATAGAGAAATCTATCTCTCTTCTTGGAGGCAGTTCTGGTATTTTGTCCACAAATAAATATCTAAATTTATTTAAGACGGTAAAGATTTCTAGGCTTGGTTTATCTTCTTTTTCTAAGAGATTTGTCACTTGAATAGCAAAAATATGACAACCTTTATTCATGCATTTCTTAAACTACATGGTTGAAATCTGCCTAAATGAGACTAGTTTTCTGATGCCTTGTATTGTCCTAAATGTGTTGTTTTCATCTCTGTAAGTAAGTGATTTTTCGTGACAATCCAAAATTACTTTATGTTTCTCTAGCTAGTCCATTCCAATGATTATATCGTACGACCCAAATGGTAAAATATTTAGATTTAACTTTGTATTTTGGTCATCTAAACTGAGTTCACAATCAGAAATGAACTCTGTTACTTTTCTTTTTGTCCCTGTTGCTAGTTGTTGGACCAAGAAGGAAGGATGTGAACCTTCCTTAGGAAACACATAGCAAGTTCAAGTCATATGCATCAAGACAAGAGAAGAGTATAATTAATTATATGTTAGTTTATGTCAGTGTTAGTCAGTCCTCTCTTGTAATAAAGAATCTGCCAGTCTAAGTAATAATGGCGATGTCTAATTTTATTTAATAGTTAGTGTGTCAGTAAAAAAGTTGTGGGAAAGTTCTCAGGCAAATCTGATTGCGTAGAGAATCTCAGGAGAAATAAAAGTGACATGTTACCATTTGTAGGTTTGACATTGTTTATTTAAGAGGACACTCCAATATCTAATACGATAAAGGAAGTTGTGTTGAATCTTGTTTGTGTATCTATTCTTCTTGTGTGTAATTGATTTTTTAGTTTTCATTGAGACGGGTTTTTTGAGTGTATTAACTAAGTCATGTAATTGTTGGGAGAGTGTGCACCAAAGGAACTAGTGCACACCTCTATGTTGGACATTTTAGACGTGAGAATTCTGGTGTGAAGAGTGTGTGACTTCGAATAGTTAATACGCCCCTCTGTTTTTTGCAATGTTAATGTATCATTTTGGGATCTAAGTGTAGCGTAGGATGAAGTGAGAATGCTCTGCGCATATTTACCTCTGATCATAGGATCAGCATTGTGTTGGGTATGTGTTATATTCTTTGCACGAGTAGCAGTGTCTGAGTGTATGCGTCGGGTGCGCAGGGGGGTGGAGCAGGCTACAGTGGAGCTCTTGGATTAGAGTTTTGTATGAGATTGTTTCATGATTCATGATATACATAATATATGATAGTGGGGTTTTTAGCTTTACGCTTTCCCGGAAAATCTTTTGTGTTGTGTATTATTGATATTTCACTTTGTGCATTGTGTAATGACCCTTTACTTATTAATATGAATAATTTCATAAATAATCCTAAAAATTAGCTAAATTATAATTAATTATTATATAACCTTAATTAATTATATGTTATTAATTTATTTATTTTGACTATGATTAGCTTAAGTATGATTAACTCTTTAATTAAGGGTTAATGAATGATTAATTATTAAGTGAGTCATTAATTGATTAAGTATTAAATTAACGGTTAGTGATTAATTTGATTATTAATTAATTAATGGTTAATGATTAATTTGATTATTAATTAAGTAATTGATTAATTAAGTATTAAACAAAGGGGGGAAAATAAATATAATGTTAAATGGGGTTACGTATCCCAAAGGGGGATAACGTAACCAATACGTAAAAGGGAAACATTTAAAGAAAGGATAAGACAATTAATAAGGCAATTAATGAATGGATAAGGCATTAATAAAGGGATAAGGAGTAATAATGAGTTAGGTGGAAGTAAATGTGAGGGGCGGTGAAGGAGGAATAAGGGAGGTGGAGAAGGASTATGAGGGTAGATGGATTCATTTTTCATGCATTSKACGAGRGAGGAGAGYTTGGAGTATTGGGAGAGTRGTTTACAGTGGGATTTACAGTGCACCGGGGCTGAAGAGGTTTTGGGCTCGGAGGGCTAGGACATCCATTGATGTCCTAGGGCTAGGCGTACTAGTCGGTAGGGTGGCTGGTTTTGRRGTGTCTTCAGGAGCAAGCTGCYGCGGATAGGTTCAAGCGAAGGGAGCAAGCTGMTGTGGATAGCATCAGAGCGAGGTATTTAAACTCAAATTTATGATTTGTTTATTTAAATTTAGTACCTATTGCCAAATTTTATTACGTAAGTATGGAGATAGATTGTAAATTATGAATATTTACTTCTTTAAAGACTTATAGAAATTACAGAAATTTGAAAAGAAATTTTAAACCCTAATTTGAAATTTGGGTTACTACACATTGTGGTTGTGATCGCGGTTTAATTGCTTCCACAAGAATAATAGTAGAAGAAATTATGTATTTAACAAGTGGCGGAAATTGTTAGATCAGGAGAATCGTAGGAATACATTAATTTGTATCGAAATTTATACATGGTATCAGAGCCACGGAGGCCACGGAGCTACGGAAGTGAGGTGAGAACATAATTGCATTCTTGTAGGTCCTATCTCTAGCAGGGTGCGAACTTCATTGTCATTCTCGTAGGCTACAATGGAGCAGGGTGTGAACTTCCCTCACCCTAACAGTGAAGCAGGGTGTGAACTTCATTGGCATTCTCGCAGGCTACAGTGGAGCAGGGTGAGAACTTCCCAGGCAAGTTCGCAGGCTACACACAGGCAGGGTGAGAACTTCCCTCAGGTTACTCTCAGGTGGGGTGTGAACCTCCCAGGGAAGAGGGATTGTAGAAGTTGAGTTTTGGTGGTTGGACAACATTCGAATTTGCAAGATTTTCTTAGTGCGATAGCTAATTCAAGATCGAAAATGTCTTTCAATGGCTTGAGTTTGGAGTATGCACTCGAAGGAAGCTCTAACTACATTGCTTGGAAGGACAGGATGGAAGCAGTGCTCGAAGACAATGGCTTGAAGGGTTACATTGACGCAGATGTTCCTAAGCTAGATGTGAAAGATACTGCAAATCTTGATGCATGGCAAAAGAAAGTAGCAAAGGCGAGGAGGATTATGTTGGAGGGAGTACGAGACCACATTGTCTCAAGTCTCCATGGGAAAACCACACCATATGCAATGTGGAAGGTTTTGATAGATCTGTTCCAAAACAGTAGCGACCATGGGAAATTGGTGCTCAAAGATAAACTCAGGAAGATCAAGATGGAGAAAGGCGACACCATTCCAAAATATCTCATGAAGTTTGTCCAATGTCGAGATGAGCTTGGAAGTGTGGGAATAACAGTCGTTGTTGATGATTTGGTGAGCTTGGAGCTCATAGGGCTTCCTAAGAGTTGGCACAGTTATCAAGACTCTGTTAATGGAAGGGAAAAATTTCCAGATTGGGAACGACTGTGGTCAGATCTAGTGCAAGAGGAGTTTAGTCGGAACACCAGAGATGGATCTTCATCAAAGCGTGATGATGAAGAGGATTGTGCTTTGACTACCAAGGCAAGGAAAGGGAAAGGGAAGAAATTCCATCCAAAATCTGAGTCTAAAGTCAAGAAGTTGGATTTGTCCAAAGTGAAGTGTTTTCACTGTCACGAACATGGGCATCTCACTACTAACTGTCCACAGAAGAGGAAGAACAAGACGGTTGTTGGATCTGAAACTGGTGAGGCTCTTATCTCACAATTTGAGCTTGATTTCGCTTTGATCGCATGCATGGCTTCAAGTGCATCGGGATTGGTGTGGCATTTGGATAGTGGCGCTTCCTTCCACATGACAGGAGATAGAGAGTCTTTCATTAACTTGGAGGAGAAAGATATCAAAATGCATATAGAGATGGGTGATGATGGACGATACAGTGCAACTGGTATTGGTACCATTAACTTTCATAGGGAGTCAGGTAAACCATTTCAATTGAAAAATGTTATGCATGTTCCAGGTCTGAAGAAAAACTTGGTCTCAGTCACAATGTTGGAGGACAAAGGCTATGATGTTGTTTTTAGCAGTGGTAAAGCCTACCTGCGACATAAAGCAACAATTTAAGTCAAGAAGATAGGGATTCGATTTAAGAATCTCTACATGTTGGAGGTAGATGGTTGCAATGCCATGATAGGCAAGGCAGAAAAAGTGGTGAGCCAGGATGAGGGTGAATTGTGGCATAGGAGATTGGGCCATCTTCATCATGGAGCCTTGAAGATCATGCAACAAATATCTACTAGACTTCCAAGGGGAACACTCGCTCAGTCAGATCAGTGCAAGAGGTGCACCCTGGGGAAGTATGTAAAGTCCACCTTTCATGAAAAGGAGAATTGTGCTTCGATGATACTGGAGAGAATTCACACAGACGTGTGTGGACCATTCTCGGTTTCTTCAACAACAAAACATAGGTATTATGTTATTTTTATTGATGACTTTTCTCGTAAATGCTGGATATTATTCATGCAGAAGAAGGATCAAACATTCTCAAAGTTCTGTGAGTTTAAAGCATTGGTGGAGAAACTGTCGGGGAAGCAAGTGAAGGCTCTAAGGAGTGATAATGGTGGAGAATACATCTCTAAAGAATTCAAAGAATTATGTAGCAGAGAAGGAATTCAAAGAGAACTCATAGCGCCTCATAACCCACAGCAAAATGGGGTCACGGAGAGTAAGAACAGAACGATCGTGGGTGCAGCACGAGCAATGTTGCATGATCATGGCCTACTAATGCATTTGTGGGTAGAAGCATGAAATATTACGGTTTATGTGCAGAACCGTTGTCCTCATAGAGTACTTGACATGAGTACACCTGAAGAAGATTTTACTGGTAATAAACCTGATGTTTCTCATTTTAAAATTTTTGGTTCATCTGTTTATGTGCATGTGACCAAGGATGTCAGGAAGAAGCTGGAACCGACTGCTGAAGTTGGGATATTTGTGGGGTACACATAAACACCCCATAATTATCGTGTGTATTTTCCGAATAGTAATATGACTATTATGCGACGGGATATAAAATTCGATGAGGGGAAAGCCATGCGGTTGTCGCTTGAGAGGGAGATAGACTTGCATGCAGAAGAGGAACTGTTGGTTCACAAGGATGAGTCTCAAGATGTGGATCAGCCACATGAGGAGGTTCATGGAGTGGAGGAAACCACTCAAGCAGATCCATCCATCAGAAATGGCATAAAGCGCACCACAAAAGATTGAGACTAGATGTTGCACAAAATATAGGAGCCCCTATTTCACAGCATAGATAGAGACAGTCTCCTGATCGATTTGTTGGATACATGGCTCCCATGAGCAAATGTATTGTGACTGAACCATCTTCCTTTTAGGAAGTAGTGCAGGACCCCACTTGGGTTGATGCTATGGTAGAGGAGTGTGACTCCATTGTCAAAAACAGTGTATGGGAAATTGTCCCAAGACCAATTGATAAATCAGTGGTAGGTTCGAGATGGATCTACAAGGTTAAGCAAGCTGTTGATGGGAGTGTGGAGAAATACAAGGCTAGGTTTATGGCCCAGGGCTTCTCACAGATTGAGGGGATAGATTATGGTGAGACCTTTGCACCTGTCGCAAGGTACTCTTCCATAAGATCCATCCTTGCACTCTCAGCGCAGATGGGCTGGCGCATTCATCAAATGGATGTAAAAACTATGTTCCTCAATGGGATCATTGAGGAAGAAGTGTACATTGAACAGCCAGAAGGTTTTGAGACCTTTGACAGAGAGTCACATGTGTGCAGACTCAAGAGAGCATTGTATGGGCTTAAGCAAGTGCCTCGTGCTTGGTACACTCAGATAGACAGCTATTTCACCGGATTGGGCTTCACCAAAAGTGAAGCAGATGTAAACCTATACCAAATTGTGGTGGAGGGTAAGATTTTGATCATTGTGCTTTATGTTGATTATTTAATATTGACTGGTGATGAGCAGCTGATACACTCATGCAAGGAGGACCTTGCAAAGGAGTTTGAGATGAAGAATTTGGGCCTTCTTCATTATTTCCTTGGTTTGGAAATATGGCAGCGAGATGGTGAACTTTTTGTGTCTCAAGGAAAGTATACAAGAGAGATATTGGGTAAGTTTCACATGGAGGGCTACAAACCCATGGATACTCCTCTTCCAAGAAATTGGAGGAAAGAGGATGCTACTTCTGGAGAGGTAGTGGATGCTACTGTCTATCGACAGTTAGTGGGTTCGCTAATGTATTTAGTGAACACGAGACCAAAGATTTGCTATCAGGTTAACCAGCTAAGTCAAGCGATGGTTAAGCCTACCAAAATCTTTTGGAAGGTGGGTAAGCATGTCCTAAGATATCTGAAGGGCACATCTGAGTATGGATTATGGTACAGATAGACGAATGAGGTGAAGTTGCATGGCTTCACGGATGCAGATTGGGCAGGCAGCCCAATGGACTGAAAGAGCACATCAGGAGGGATCTTTAGTATCGGATCTACAGTTGTTTCTTGGTACAGCAGGAAACAGAGATCTGTGGCACTTAGTTCAGCAGAAGCGGAATACATGGCAGTGAGTCAAGCTGCATGTGAGGCTATCTAGATGAGGAAGATCTTGGTTGGTTTGTTTGGTTCTCATTTATATCCGATAGTGATTTATTATGATAATCAGAGTTGCATTAAACTCTCGATTAATCGTATGTTTCATGACAGATCTAAGCATATAGATATTCGGTATCATCATCTCAGAGATTGTGTGCAGCAGAAGATCATGTTGTTTCAATACGTTCCTACAGAAGATCAGGATGCAGACATTCTAACAAAGGTGCTCACTAGAAGAAAATTCGAATATCATAGAGACAGGATTGGGGTGAAGGATAATCCCTTTCTTGTTGAGAGGGAGTGTTGAAAAGTCAACAAGAAACATGTGTCTAATTTATTTTTCCCTTAAATAAATTGGACAATAAATATTAATCTATTATTTCATTCATAACTGAGTGAGTTGGATTTGTAACAGAATTATAAGTGTAGTTAAGTGAGTTAAGATCAGTTGTACTAGTTGTAACTAAACATGCACTAGTGAGAGTTCAGTTAATCAGTGAACTCACATGCAAATGAAGATTTTCCATGGTTAACTACATGCATGTCAGATCCAGTGGAGACCCAGTTGAGATAACAGGTGAAAGGGATAGTTGGCTATCAGTTGTGATTTGTTCACACATGCAGTGGATATGCTTATGAGCATGTGCAAACTAGGMAATTTGTAATAATCAGAATTCATTGTGAGAATTCGAATTGCAAAGATTGTGCAGAGGAGGCAGGTTGTCTGTACATGGATATTGGCACATGTATTTGTTAATTTGTGTATGACAGTGTGAGACAATTGTATTGTACTGAGAGCTCTTGGATTAGAGTTTTGTATGAGATTGTTTCATGATTCATGATATACATAATATATGATAGTGGGGTTTTTAGCTTTACGCTTTCCTAGAAAATCTTTTGTGTTGTGTATTATTGATATTTCACTTTGTGCATTGTGGTTGTGATCGTGGTTTAATTGCTTCCACAAGAATAATAGTAGAAGCGATTATGTATTTAACAAGTGGCGGAAATTGTTAGATCAGGAGAATCACAGGAATACATTAATTTGTATCGAAATTTCTACATAGGATACCTTCACAACTTGCTCGCAAAGTGGTTACAACTTCAACAAATTTCCAATCAATAGGTGAAAGGCTACATAAACTTATTCTGCAATCTACACATCCAACTCTAGATCAGAGAACCAGATGAGGTATTAATAATTAAGTTCAATTCTGGTTTATTATTACCTCTCCAGCGGGAGGTAGATCTTTTTGACAACACTTATATGGACAAGGATTTCTTACAGGCCTTGGCCATAGAAATAAATGTGGCTCCTCCCATTCGATATCCACCAAATAGAACCCCGAACGATAACCCACCTCCTTCTTATTCTCAACCTTATTCTTCTTCCTCATCGGTGACCAAAAATATTGTTTGGTGTAATTTTCACAAAACCAACTCCGATAATTCTGTCGAATGTCGAGCCATTAAAAATAGCCAACTCCATCAGACCTTCTTTGTAGAGACCACACCCAATGAGATTCCATAGAAACCATAAGTCATCTCTCTCACCAACCCCATCAAAGCGGACCCATCCCTCATTCTCATGACTACGCTAAAACTAGATCGTCATAACGTTCCCCTCTTCACTCACAACTGCCAAATTAAAGATGGACTCGCCACTCTCATTCTTGACAACGATAGTCAAAGGAATCTAATATCACAAGATTTAGTCCAACATCTTCAACTCCCCACCACCCCACACCCTAATTCATATCAACTTGGCTAGGTACAGAAGGGCGATCCTCGCATTACTATTTCTATATGCTACACTATCACTTTTTCCATTGGCCCTTTTCGTGACATGGTGATCTGCGACATGTCACCATTAGATTGTGCTGACCTCCTTCTCAGTCTTCCTTAACAACAATACCAACAAGAAGTGTATCACGCCAAGACTCATCAGTACCACCTTAACCAGGATGGGCGCACCTATGTACTTACTTCATCTTCTTTCATTTCACCACAACCACGAACCACTTCCATCGCCACACACCATGTTATCAATAACACCAATGTCTCTTTGTGTTTTACCCACCATGTTCAGCCCGAGAACCTCACTAATATAACACCTCCCACAATAATCCCTCTACTCTCGAAATGTGCCAAAGTCTCACAGTCTCCCTTATGGCTCCCACCCTCTCAAGCCTAGACTCCATCCATCGATCTCATGCATGATGCATCATTACCCAATACTCCATCCTATCGCCTGGTTACTCAATAAACTATCGAATTTCCTCTAGTTATCGCATCCCATTCCCGCACCCAAGCAATAATTAAAGATAATTATCCATTACCCAATATCACCTATGAGTTTTACCTCGGAATGATGCATAAACAGGGAGGTCACTCAGTGACTTACCACTCCAAGACCCTGTCCTCAGCCAAATTTATTGACCGCCACTACGCCAAAGAGTTCCACCTCCTAATGTCAAATTTATAGAAGTGGCACCTTTACAAAAATTCCATGCATGCTTCCATAGACTTCTTACCTTTTGAGGTCTGTCTTCATTTTCAGTCCAAAATGACCACCGAGATGCCTCTCATTTCGCATACATTGGGATCAACACATCAACATCGCAAACAACAAGATGACCAGAGTGGTGTTCATAATTTATCACCGACACACACTCCAGTCGCAGATTCCTTACAAATACCACCAGATCGTTCCAAGCAACATCATGTTTCCTACCTGGTCGGTCAATAATTCCAAATGCTAGAGACAGGACAAGTGGATGACATTCGAGACAGTGCAGTGAAAGTTCCCTCCATTGGTGGTGCAAGCAGGGACGCTTCCGGATCTAAAAAGGGAGGAATTGCACCAAGAAGGAAGGACGTCAACCTTCCTTAGGAAACACATAGAAAGTTTGATTCATCTGTAGTAAGACAGGAGAAGAGTAGAATTAATTCTATGTTAGTTTATGTCAGTGTTAGTCAGTCCTCTATTGTAATAAAGCATCTGCCAGTCTAAGTAATAATGGTGATGTCTAATTTTATTTAATAGTCAGTGTGTCAGTAAAAAAGTTGCAGGAAAGTTCTCTAGAAAATATGATTGTGCAGAGAATATCAACATAAATAAAAGTGGCATGTCACTGTTTGTAGGTTTGACATTGTTTGTTTAAGAGGATAATCCAATATCTAATACAATCAAGGAAGTTTTGATGAATCTTGTTTGTGTATCTATTCTTCTTGTGTGAAATTGATTTTTTTAGTTTTTGTTGAGACGAGTTTTCTGAGCGTATTAACTAAGTCGTGTAATTGTTGGGAGAGTTCACACCAAAGGAACTAGTGTGCACCTCTATGTTGGACGTTTTAGACAGGACATGAGAATTCGGGTGTGAAGAGTGTGTGACTTTGAATAGTTAATAATCCCCTCTTTTTCTTGCGGTGTTAATGTATCATTTTGGGATCTAAGTGTAGTGTATGATGAAGTGGGAATGATCTGCACATCTTTCCCTCTTCTCATAGGATCAACATTGAAGGAGTCTATCTCTCAAAGGATGTTGTGCCCTCCATCTAAAAATGACTCACATTGATGAGCACACATTTACACGCAGATCAGCTATACTAACTAGGATTTAGTATGCTTTACTTTGTTAATCTTGTTTGAATCAACTACACCAAGAGTATCATAACTCAGAGTAGGTCCTGGGTCAATTAGAATAGAAATATGATTATTATTAAATTTACCTTCAACCTCCACTATAGTGGATTGATGATCAACTTGTTGGCCATCCACAACTGCGTTAATTCTGTGTACGCTTTTGCCCACATCTCCTACAGTAGAGGCCTCTTGTAGGTTATGAATTGGGGTCCTTGTTGCGGAAGTTAAACATGGAAAGTTCCTCCTTAAGTGAGGTTTTCCACACTCCCAGTATTTTATTGGTTCCCTGGGGCTGTCCCCAAATTTCTTGGTTCCCGAATTGACTAGTCTACCTCCCCCTTGGGTGTTCTCGTTATTGGAATGAAAATCTTTCCTTTGGAAATTCTTTGTCGTGTTCCAGAAAGGGGTTGATTGGAATCCTTTCTTCCACTGATTCATTATGTATTGTTTCTTATCCTTCCAAGCCTTGTGAATTTCATACCACTGTTTGTACTAATCATAGCACAACTGGTCCTTCCTAAAAACTTTGCTTAAGGTCTTGGGATTGTCAAATTCAATTATGTCCTTATAAGACTGTTGTAATGTACCCCAAATTTACCAATAAAAAAAAATTGATAGGTGCATGAAATCTTCTTTACTCTACTATAATTGATCGGTTTAAAACAATAATCATTTCTATCGAATACCACATATACCTATTCATATTTACAAGCAACTAAAGACAAGGTAGTTAACCCTTCCATGAAGTCGTGTCTAATACAATAATTTGGTACATGTGATAACACTTGCTAAGGTTTAGACCATCCATGAAACCATAATTTGGTTGTGTCCACAAATTCTAAAGTAAATATAGCCTAACGTGGTTTCTACCTTTCTCAAAGGGATCCACAAAGTGTTTCACTAAAACTCCACCTTCAAACAAGACTTAGTATTTCCACTTCATATCCAATGAAGGATTATTTAAAACTTACCACAAACAATCCCTTATATTAAGTTTTATTTTCTTATCTATATCTTTATATCCCATGTATCAATACTTGTTTAGAAATGTTGTTGGATATATAATCCTTACCATATTTATATATAGACATATATATACTACCTATATATAGTCACACAAGGCATCGTATTTCTTGAGTTCAAATATGTAAGCTATCATATGCCTTACCCAAAGTATTCAATGTTATCCACATATAACTATATACGGGTCTACTTACAACAATTATACCATTATCGTATAATGCAATTCTAACTGTTACATGTAGTGGATGTTCTTTCTTGTTTTTCATTAAAACTGCAACATAGTAACTGATTGGACTTAGTATATGTCAGTTGAACAATGAGAGGGTTTATCGAATAGCGATGGTTAGCGTGGAGGGGTTGGAATCCCATCAACATGACAGGTCATAACCATAGACCCCATAGCGTATTGAATCCAACCCTAATACTTATTGTCCAGCATGAAACTCCACCCAACTTAGTGATATGGATTAGCACTAACAACTTTAAGGGCTCAGTTGAATGCGAAGTTAAGACTTGTCCATAAATATCATTAATTCTCTAGTTGAAAGTTATGAGGGTTCTGCACTGTACTGGTTCTAGGATCTCATGACCAATGTGGATATTCCATGTGAATTTGTTCACATGAAAAATGTACCCAAAACATCCCCTCACCATTACTCTGCAATACTAAAGTTCTCTGGGTAACTAATGTCTCACTTTTCCTTTGGCTCTATGCATTTTGTAAAACCACCCAGCGTTAAAATCTGCAACGCTTCTCTATGTGTAAAACCGGTGACATGGAGGGTTCCTACTCTATGTAAGGCAATAAATGGTTTAAAGACCATCTGGTTTCCTCCTCTACCGGGTAAGTCCACAAACAACTCCATCACTTAAGCTATCTGTAGTAGATATGGTAGTTCGAAAGGGTCAGTCATATTTATGATTATCTCTACAACTATTCCCTATGGTTCCCGGTTGAGGTTCTTCTTTCACTGTCAACTAAAATTTGAATGCATTCAATCCATTCTCTGTATAATATATATCCCCAACTCGTGGCAGTTATGATACTGTGAGTGTGACCACCCTCTACTCAATGGTTTTTCGTTGGGGACTCATCTGAAGCTTATACAGGCAATTTTAGTTTTCTAGTTCAAGAGTTGTCTGGTAATAAAAATTTAGGGTTCTGTTTTCAAGAATTTATACCATGACTTCACGCTTATCCTTATCGTTTATGTATTTATTTTGTCTTAAACTGTGCACGGCATACCTATCGTCGAAAAGTCTCGTGGTTAAAACTTGCTCGAGTTTTCTACAATGACTCTTAAATCCATTTATGGCGTCCTATATGAGTAACTCTATATCATTATTCCTTGTGTATTGAGTCAAAAATATCTCTTACATTCGTAAGGTATTGAGGGTTTTGTCAGAAATACCATGACCTCGATCTTCTCTTTATTAATTATACTTGTGTTTTTATTTAGGTTGTTCATGGCATGCCTCTCGCCTAATAACCCCTTGGTTAAATATTTCTCTGGTACCTACAGTCACTCCTAGGTTCGCTTATGGTAATTCACTGTAGGCATAGGTTGTATATTTAATATTTTTGTTTTATTATGTGATGATTCTTCGAACTATCAGCTCTCGAAAAAGTTATGTATCCAAGTCTTACTATGAATTATTGCGCCCTTGAATTAAACATTGTAAATTCATAAACCATTTCATGTGGGTGTGGTAAGGTTTTTTTTGCTACTGTGTAAAGTTTAGTAACTCGGTCATTTATCTAAATCTATTCACATTGCTCGTACTTGTTAAGGAATTGTTACATTCATAAGACTTACACTATGTGTAATTGTTCCAGAATTTAAACTTATTTAAAAGATTTACTCTAAGATCTATGTTCTAGAATTCTGTGTTTGAACTTGTCTATTTGCACTTCTTCCATGTAAAGAAAAATAGTAATTGAAGTATCCAATTTGGGCAATAAATTCATTTGTTGGATATGCACTATACTGTGTGAAATTTATCATTCTGGTTATGAAATTTACTAAATGTTTAGCGATGTTTCTTGCTTGTTTATATTCTGGAGCATTCAGTTAATTCTTTCGTCTACAAAACTAATGATGGGACCCCTGTTTCCTTGGGTACCCGTTAGTAATTTCTGGGTCCAATCCTCTGTTTCGTAATGCGTATAGTTCACTTCAGCGACGCCGATAGGAAATTCACCCATTCCAACCTCAAGATAAATATTATTTATGTGTTGAATCTTCAATGTTTAATTTCGTTGATTTTTCCTGAACATTGTTTACTAATTCTCAGTTTATCTTCAATATTTAAATTCGTTGATTTTTCATAAAATTGTTTACTAATCCTCGATTTTACCCTTGCATGACTTAATTGTTCCGAGGAAGTGGATCCATGAGATCACCTTAATCAAAATTTATTCGAGTTCTAGATATCAAAATCTGATTTTAACTTCTCAGGTTCTGTTTATTTAGTGGTAGAAGGTTCCACCTTAGGGTACTCTATTATGATAACCTTTTGAACCAGGGTTTCATAGATAAACTGGTTACTTGTATTTTAATTTATTAATGGAATAAACAGATTGAAAAGGGGAAAACCCTATATTGAATACGATTCCACGATTAAACAGTTATGATAGCATGTGTTATGTAAAATATTAAATCGTTGTTTGTATATGGGCCATCGCATATAGAGAATGTAATTTCTCTTTTAAAAAGGAGGATTGTTATTTACTTTATATTTATTCTATGGTACTTGTATAGACACTGATATGGTCTATTGCATGTATATTTATGTACATAATTACATCTATGTCATTATATGGAAATACACACAATCATCTTGTATTCACTTATAATTTTCCAGAATAGAACCAACAGTTCTACATTCTTTATGCCTAGTCCAACATATACATATATTACTATCTATGCATATATATATACATAGCTCAAATCCATTAACAACTAAAAATTCACAATATATTTCTTATCTTTACTCAATTAATCAAATCAACCTATAAGGAATTACCCTATAATCCATTTCATTCTATCAGCTATTAATAAACAAAACATTCAACAAGGAGACAAGTAGATGTACATATCTCAATAAAGTGTTGGGACAACAAATGGAACAACCAAGTTCTACCCAACCATAGAACATAACAACCAAACTACTTGCTCCATTCACCCCCTATCCTGACCATGAGTCCATAAGGGCGAATTCCAATGATCCTCTTTCGCTATAGTCCTCTTTCAGATCAGAAGTTCCCTTTCCTCACACTCAAAACAATGTTCATAACAACAAGTGATATCCTTTCTCTAGCATACTTAGCAGTGTCCTCCCTCCTCCCATATGATGTATATCATGAGCATCTTGTGCCTAGGTATTTTTCCCCCTTTGGGAATTTTCGTAGCTTTACAAATCCCTGATTTTTAGGGGCTTCTTGTTCCCAAATTCCTCATTTTTCACTTGTAAAATTCATCCCTGAGGTAACTCAAGTTTGTTCCCCACTCATGGAATCATGGTCAGTTTTTTTCAACCTGGCTATTCCATTTGTCCTTCATCAATTAATATATAAAAACATTTGTCTTTTACATGTGTCATAGTCAAAGAGTTGGTTGGGAAAATCAAATATTATCCCAACATTTACAATAATTAATTACAATTAATCAAATTCCAAATTTGAAATTGCCATAAATGGCAATAATTTTCCAAATACGAATTTGCCAAAAACAGAAATAAAATTCCTAAGTGCATACAGACTTTAATAATTATTTATTTTTGGGGATATTACAACTGTGGTAGGAAGTTTAGGAATCGTTGGATTTTTACTTTGTCTTCCTTGATGTATGGCACAAATATTAATAATTCAAGAAATTTGTTTATCAGGTTGTCAATGGTCATTTGTCCGAGTCTTAGCTCATAAAATTATTTGGTATTTCTTTCATAATAACTTTCTGATAAATATTGTTTCTTGAAGTATTTATTGAAATCTAACCATTCCATCTTTTTCTATTTTAAACCCTTGGCCAACTTCAGGTCTTGCCACTAGATACTCACCTTTCCTTTCAAGTTATAAATGGTCATTCTGATCTTCATGTTACTCGAATAATTATAAATCTGGAAGTATTTTTTTATATCCAGTAACCATGCTTCATCCTCCTCCCCTGTCCTAGATTCTCCATCAAAGGTGGATGGTTTGATCTTCTTGAATTCACCCTCCAAGTCGTCCACCTTTTTTCTTTTCCGTCCTGTGGTTGTTTTATTTTCTGTTGTGGGTATGCCTTTAGAAGAATTGTTCTTGTTTTCTGCTTCAGGACCAAAATTTTTGGAGGCTCTTTTGCTGACCTCTTCTTCCTTATCATTTTCTTTTTGGATATTCTTTGTTACTATGCTGTGTAGAAGTACTTCATTTATTTCTTGCTGGTCTTTGTGTGCCTTTTTCAGTTTCTCATTAGGTTCCTCATTGTTTCTAGAACCTGGGTGGTTGAACTTCCTTAATTGTTTTGTGTAGGATCTTTAGGAGGTCCTTGATTGGGATTCTCCTCAAGCATGATCTCCTCTTCATTATGTGATGTCATTATCACAACAGAATAAAAAAAAAATATGTTTGTAATAGTAAGCGTTTTTGTTAGTTTGTCCAAGTGATGTAACCTTCAACACTAATACCATATGTAATGTACCCCAAATTTACGATTTTTTTTTTTTTTTTTTTTTTATGAGGGACATTAATTCTCTTTTCATC
>ML778691.1:589429-605676 GCA_009831015.1 Picea engelmannii | reverse complement strand
AAGGCTACATAGACTTCTTATGCAAGATGCACCTCTTACTTCATATTCCAGATTCGGAAGAGGTACTCATATTAAAGTGTGTTGTTGGTTTATTAATTCAGTTCCGTTGAGAAGTAGATCTGTTTGAAAATCCAACTTTAAACAAAACATTTCAGAGATATTTGGCTATAGAAAGGCAAGTCTCTCCTAGAGGTCGTACTCTGCAGTCCCGCCCCTACACCAACCCCTTCGCCTATCAACCACTCAGCTCCCATCGTTCAGCCCACTTTCCACCTCCTCAGGCTCAAAACCCCACACCCAATACAAATACAAGGACACTCTTGTGTTGATTCCACAAAACTACTTCATACAATTCATTTGATTGTCGCATCCTCCAAAATATGAAGACCAACAAAACCCTACTCACTGAGCTCATTGCACCCTCTCAAGTAGAAGATACCAAAGAAGTTCCTCTAGAAAATCCCACAGAAGTATATCCCTCACTGATTCTAATGACCCATGAAGATTCAAACTCATCCACCCAACCCCTCTTCACCCATAATTGCCAAATTAAAAATGCCTTGGCTTTATTGATTATGGACAATGGAAGCCAGAAGAATTTGGTGTCCCAAGACTTTGTCAACTACCTTAATCTTGTTACTACACCACATCCGCAACCCTATCAAATTGGATGGGTTCAGAAGGATTTCCCTCGCCTTTTAATTCCTGAGCGTTGTCTCATCACTTTTTCCATAGGTCAATTCAAAGATATTGTCATCTGTGATCTCTCCCCCTTGGATTGTGTGGATTTACTGCTAGGTATCCCATACCAAACCCAAATAAATGCTATCTATATGGCCAAATCCCACCAATACAAAATTACGAAAGAAGGCCACACTTATATCTTAACTACAGAAAAACCCAAACCCCCTACTACAAAAGAAAAAATCTTGCATGTACACTTAAACCAATGTGTCTCTCTATGTTTGGTGCACCCAATAACACCAAACAATACCACTCACTCTGCTCCTGAAACAATGACTCCCCTCCTCCAAGAGTTTGCAAAGGTATTTCAACCTCCGGAGGGACTCCCCCCCTCCCGACACATTGACCATTCCATTCATCTCATCCCCGGATCTGCTTTACCTAACGCCCCTATTTACCGGTTGGCCCCAACAGAAACAGAGGAAATGGAAAGACAATTGACCAACCTCATCAACTTTGGCAACATCCAACCTTCATCTTCTCCCTATGCTTCTGCCGCATTTTTCATTCCCAAAAGAGATACCTCAGAAATGCACCTTATCACTGATTATCGAGCCTTGAACAAAGCCACAATAAAAAAATGTTACCCCCTGCCCTGGATTGAGAAGCTACTTGACACCCTCCAAGGAGCTAAGTGGTTTACTAAATTGGATTTGACAGTTGGCTACCATCAAGTACGAATGAATCCAGATGATGTTTGGAAAACAACGTTCAAGACCAAATTTGGTTTTTTTGAGTGGAAAGTAATTCCTTTCGGCCTCACCAACGCCCCAACCAATTTCACGAGGCTCATCAATGACATATTCAGGGCATATTTGGGTCGATTTGTGGTCATCTACTTAGATGAAATTCTCATATTTAGTCGGACATGGGACACTCACATGCAACATGTCCAATAAGTGCTCCAAGTTTTCCGAGAACACAAGTTACAAGTCAAAGCGAAGAAGTCCTATTTTGATCATACTTCAGCTCCCTATCTTGGCTTTGTGGTCAGCTCGGAGGGTATACAACCAGATCAAGTCTGTATCCAAGCATTGAAGAAATGGCCTCTACCTTCTTCAACTAAGAAGCTCAAAATCTTTTTGGGTGGAATCAATTTCTACTATAAGTTCATTCCCTCTTTTTCACATCTTGTTCATCCTTTGCATCATCTCTCAAATACTTCTTCTACATTCATCTGGACTAAAGAAGAAACTAGTCACTTTGCTCAGCTCAAAGACACCCTCTGCTCATCCCCTGTATTACATATGTCTAACCTCTCCCAACCCTTTGAGATTGAGTCTGATGCCTCACAATATGCTATTGGTGTCGTACTTAAACAGGGAGGACACCCCATTTCTTACCACTCTGAAACCTTGTCCGAGGAAAAGAAAAATTATAGCACCATTGATAAGAAATTTTATAGTCTCGTTTAAGCGCTCAAGCAATGGAGGTAGTATTTGTTGGGTAAAGAAACAATTATGCATACAAACCACCACCCTTTGATTTTCATCAACTCTCAATCGAAGTTCAGGAACAAAGGCACCTTAAATGGGCCTCCTACATTCAACAATTTCACTTAGTCATCAGATATAAGAAAGGCACTTCTAATAACATGACTAATTTTCTAAGTCGATCTCCCACTCCAGTTCTTTCCATTATAGAAGTGTGTTGTGCTACCTATGACACATGGAAATATCAATATGCTACTGACCCCAACTTTCGAGAGATTTGGGAAGCCTTTCAAAGTCCCACAGTGATCAATTAGACCCCCTTCCTATACTACACTATTCTAGATGGGTGGCTCTATAAGTTGAATTTGTTATGCATTCCACACTCAGAAGACCACCTCTTGCTCATTAGAGAGGCACATTCTTCAGCCTATGGAGGCCACTTCAGTACCACAAAAACCATCCAACATTTGCAACGCCATTTCCATTATCCTTCCATGCAGCCTCAAGTTGAAAGATTTATCAGAGCCTGTGCATTATGCTCACAATACAAGCCATACAACTAGAAGCATGGGTTATATCAACCACTACCTCTTCCTTCTCATCCTTGGGAGTCAATCTCAATGGAATTCTGATCCGAAAATATCTTTTAATGACTATGGTTGAGTTATTAATTGCATGTGTTAATTAACCATTTATGAAGCTAAATGAAAGAGGAAGAATTTAATGAAGGATCATAGCAGCCATAAGACAATATGCAGATCTAAATTAAAGAAATAAGAACAGCAAACCATAACAAGAGAAGTGATAATGGAGTTCGGCACAAAATTGCCTACGTCTCCGGGCCTTTGTCTCAGTGGGGGAGGCTTGTTTATTTCTGTTCAAATCTCAATAAATACATCGCAGTAGTTCCATAAGGCTACAAGATTGATTTGGTCATGTTATTCCATATCTCTAGAACCTAGCAGAAGAAATGGCATGCAAAACAGAAGATCGGAGCTCCCAGAAATGGCCCGCGAGCGTTTGCTCCTCAACAGCGTCCCTGCATAAAAATGGCTTTGGCTCAGCTTTGCTTCAACATAAATCTGATCTGACTGTCCTCCATGGCCTCAAATAGGCCTGGTTTATATAGATCTGAAGTTGGTTATCATTCCCCAACTTCCTCCCAAAATCTGGACTCAAAAAGAGCTCAATATCTCCCAAAAATGGACAAAATCTCCATTAATAAGCCTAAAAATCAATAAAAATCCAATATATATGGTTAAAAACCCACTTGTGTAACAAAATATCAAAATTATCCCCTAGGGCTGGGCGTGTTCTCTAGATTGAGATCACATGCATCTATGTATAGGACTGTGCCCTTAGGGTGCGCCTACCCTAAGGTTCCAGCCCTCGAAACATTTGGTGGAAGGTGCTAACAATGCGCACTGGTGGTTGCATACATGGCGCCTGCGCCCCTGTGGTTATATGTAACAACAATTAAACCATGGGTTGGGGCTTAGCCCCATCCCCTTTCCACCCAACACTTAATGCATACACTTTATTAACAATAAAGTGGGTTTTAAATTACAACAAATGGTGTGGGCACGTTAGCATTTGTTCATTTCTCAAAGCTTTGATCAGCCAATAAGTCATGGGGTCGAACCCCATGAACTCCAAAACAATTTTTCCATTCAAACTAGTGATGGGGTGCCACGTGGCAGCCCATGTCTGCGCCACGTGGCACCCTTTCATTGGTCCTCAACTGCGACTTGTCAATGCTGCATTGGTCCCCGTCACTGCCTAGTCACCCTGCTATCACATGTCACTTTGCTGATGTCAGCATGATGACATCAGCAGGATGTCATGCTGACATCATCATTGACTTTTTCCAGTTTACCTGTTGACTTTTTAATTGTTTGGGAAAACGGTCAAAGTGTGATAACTCTCGCATACAGCGTCCATTTGAGAAAGTAAATATATTGTTGGAATCAGCGCGACGAGCTAGCCGTAATGGAATTGGTTTCGTCTAATTTTGAGAACTTTGATTTTTGAGCCTTTTCTAGACCTAGAAGCCTCCTAGATCTGATTCTGGATCACATCTCTCCACTAAAGGACCTTTTGGCCCCCAAAAGGTTATTGACTAGTCAACAAGTTCGGGATAGGCCACCTGTCTTGTCCTCTGTCTCTGAACTTTGTCCTATGCACCTATCTCATCAAGATCAATTGTAACACAATCATGACAACTGATAGCATATTGTTAGCCATTTGAACCCTGTTACATATTACTGAAGCCACTATCATCCATGTATACAACATTACTAATGATAGCATCAAAAAGATGACTGCAAATGAGCTGATATACTTGTAATATTTGCACGACATGAGCTTATCTTGAAGCAACTTATGATTGATTTTCCATTCAACAATCATTTCTTGTTCTTGCTTAAGATTGATTACTTCATTTGAAACAATTATTGGTTTGTTTCTTGCTTACACTACCTTCTTTAATTGTTCCATTGTTTGAAGTGTTTTATTTGCCTTAACATGATGAGCATGAACCACATAATCTTGACCTGCTTTGCTTAATTGATATTGATTCTTTGTCCTATAGAAGATCGTCTTACAATCATATAAGTATGGACTACCTAAGACCATTCCACATTCACTTAATGGCACTACATCACATGTTACCTTGTCCACATACTTAGATGAAATTGCAAATTTGGTTGTGCACTGTTTTGTTATGTGCATTTGATGATGATTGCTTATCCATTTAAGTGTGTAAGGCTTGTGATGTACTTGTGTTTTTAACCCCGATTGCTTAACCAATTCTTCTGAGATTAGATTAGCTTGAGATCCACTGTTGATTAATGTGTCTATCTTAGTGTTTCACATGATTACCCTTATATGAAACAAGTTACTTCTACAATCAATGCCTTCACCAATTTTACATGCCATACCAACCAATGAGACCTTAGATTCGTCACCCAAATCCAATCCCAGGTCTGTGGGTCTTGTTGTCGCTGCCACTTTTTTCCTTCCCTTATGTTCCTTGAACCACTTTGGCCTCTTCTCAGGATGCAACTGCCAACATCTTTCCTCATCATGTCCCTCTTTATTGCAATGCTTGCAAGAGGGCTTCTCGTCCTTTCTTGCCACTGCATTTGAATTATTTCCATGCCATTTCCTCTTGTCCTCTTTCCTTGAAGACGATGATTCCCCTGATACACCTACTTTCCCTGCTTCAATGTATGTCGCTTGAACAGAAACCTCATCAAGGTTAGTGGGTGCAAACATGAATACAGTGTTTCTAATGTGTGTAGGTAAACCTCCTATATACTTCATAAGGGTTTCCTGTGTATGTAAAGGGATATCTAACATCAATGCCATTTTTCGAAAGCCATCTGTATACTCTTGCACCATTTGTCATTTTCTTAGTTTTAAATATTGCCATTCAATTAATGTTTTTTCTTTATAACCCAAAGGATAGAATTGTTTCCTAAGTGCAGAAATGAAGCTTTTCCATGATGGAAATACATTACCCACTTGTTGCGTTCTATTTTGCAACTTGCTTTGCCACCAGATGAGAGTTGTACCTGCAAGTCTCAAAGATGCCAACTTGATTTGTGTGGCCTCATCCTTGATGTGTTGCACACCGTAATAAACGTCCATCTGCCTAACCCAATTGTCAAGTCTCTCTGCATTAACTTCACCATCATATATGGGAAACTCAAATTTAACATCAAGTTTTAACAATGTCATTTCATTCTTATGTTTATGAACATGTTTCTTTGCATTAGATTTAGAACTTGAACTTGGAGAAGAAGGAGGTGATGATGGAGGTGAAGGAGGAATCTGAGGAGGATCCTCTTCCTCTTCACTTTTTCCCTTTGAATATTTTCCAAGAACCGGTCTCTTTCGTTCCAAGTAATCCTCATACAAAACTTTCACCATCTCCGACATAGCAAGGAAAGTTTTTTGAAACTCTTTCTCATCAAGAGAAAGTCCCTCTTCCGATACCATCTTCTTTCTCTAAGAAGCTCTCTTTCTCAATCCAATCAATGGATTCTCTTTAACAAGATCACCTTCACCATGCCATATATTTTCCCTGGTTAACATGCAAAACTCAAATCCGAACGTCAACTAGCTCCGATACCTCTTGATCCAAAAAGATTTTTTAATGACTGTGGTTGAGTTGTTAATTGCATGTGTTAATTAACCATTTATGAAGATGAATGAAAGAGGAAGAATTTAATGAATGATCATAGCAGCCATAATACAATATACAGATCTGAACTGAAGCAATAAGAACAACAAACCATAACAAGAGAAGTGATAACTGAGTTCGGCACAAAATTGACTATGTCTTCAAGCCTTTGCCTTGGTGGGGGAGGCTTCTTTATTTCTGTTCAAATCTCAATAAATACATCGTAGTAGTGCCATAAGGCTACAAGACTGATCTGGTCATGTTCTTCTAGATCTCTAGAACCCAACAGAAGAAATGACACGCAAAACGGATGACCGGAGCTCCCAGAAATGGCCCACAAGCATTTTCTCCTCAACAGCTTCCCTGCATAAAAATGGCTTTGGCTCAGCTTTGCTTCAACATAAATCTAATCTCACTATCCTCCATGGCCTCAAATAGGCCTGGTTTATATAGATCTGAAGTTGGTTATCATTCCCCAACTTCCTCCCAAAATCTGGGCTCAAAAAGAGCTCAATATCTCCCAAAAATGGCCAAAATCTCCATTAACAGGCTTGAAAATCAATAAAAATCCAATACATATGGTTAAAAACGCACATGTGTAACAAAATATCAAAATTATCCCCTAGGGTTGGGCGCGCGCTCAATATTGAGGTCACATGCATCTATTTATAGGACCATGCCCTTAGGGTGCGCCTACCCCAAGGTTCCAGCCCCTGAAACATTTGGTGGAAGGTGCTAACAATGTGACTTGGTGGTTACATACATTGCACCTGTGCCCCTATGGTTATATGTAACAACAATTAAACCGTGGGCTTGGGCTTAGCCCCAGCCCCTTTCCGCCCAACACTTAATGCATACACTTTATTAACAATAAAGTGGGTTTTAAATTACAACAAATGGTGTGGGCACGTTAGCATTTGGTCATTTATCAAATCTTTGGTCAGCCAATAGGTCATGGCGTCGAACCCCATGAACTCCAAAACAATTCTTCCATTCAAACTAGTGATGGGGTGCCATGTGGCAGCCCATGTCTGGGCCATGTGGCACCCTTTCATTGGTCCTCAACTGCCACTTGTCAACGTTGAATGGTCCCCGTCACTTCCCAATCACCCTACTGCCACATGTCACTTTGTTGATGTCAACATGATGACATCAGTAGGACGTCATGCTGACATCATCATTGAATTTTTCCAATTGACCTATTGACTCTTTAGCTGTTTGGGAAAATGGTCAGAGTGCGATAACTCTCGCATACAACGTCTGTTTGAGAAATTAAATATACTACCAGAATCAACGCAACAAGCCAGTCACAATGGAATTGGTTTCGTCTGATTTCAAGAACTTTGATTTTTGAGCCTTTTCTAGACCTGGAAGCCTCCTAGATCTGATTCTGGATCCACTTCCTCAGTGGACTTCCAACAACCCAAAAGAAAAATGATGCAATCTGGGTAGTGGTATGCCACTTCAACAAAATGGAACTTTTTATCCCATGCACGAAGACTACTACAGTAGTGCAAACAACAGAACTCTACTTCTAACATGTTTGGCCTCATTTTGGCCTCCCAAGCACTATCATCTCAAACAGAGATTATCGCTTCCTCAACACATTTTGGAAGACAATATGGGCGCTATTGGGGTTCCGGCTCAAGTTTTCTACTGCATTCCATCCTCAAATGGATGGAAAAATAGAGGTTGTCAACAGAGTCTTGGTTCATGCTCTCCGAACTCACTTTGGGCACAACAAACAATGGGACAATTACTTGCACATTCTACAACATAGCTACAACAAGGAAACACATTCTTCTAAAGGATTTTCACCTTTTGAAATCTACTTGGGCTTCCAACCAGCATCTTCAACTRAGCTCCCACTCACTTGGGATCCTCAAGGTACCTTCCATCAACAACAGGAACAACTCTCAGCACAACGATTTCTCCAACAAATTGCACAACGCCACACTGTAGTAACAACAACACTTCAAGCAGCCCAAGAGCATGCCAAGCAGCGCCATGACAAACAAATAACCTTCATGTCCTTTCAAAAAAGGGATCAAGTATGGTTACACTTGGATAAGAATCACTTCAAAGGCCACCATCACAAGCTTCTGCCAATAAGATATGGTCTATATACCATCCTTGATAAGATTGGAGAAAATGCTTATAGGTTGGATCTGCCACCAAAACTGGGAATCCACAATGTCATTAATGTAAATCACTTAAAGTTGTTTGATCCTTCCCTCTTGGAAGAACCAGTCACTATCATTCATCCAGTGGACAACATTCCCAATTTCCAACTCCCATTGGCCAAAGACATTGTACTGGACACCCGAACTCGTTTTACAAGGAGCCAGACATACACTTCATATATGGTAGCCCACCAAGGCCAAACTCCTTCTCAGGAAAAGTGGATCAAAATTGATGTATTGCACAACAATTTTCCTCATCTTCTCATGGAAGCCGGGACGCTTCCAGATCTAAACAGGGAGGAATTGGGCGAAGGAGGCCACCTAGGGGAACGCCCACCTGGGGCGCACAAGTCAATCACCTAGGCACGACACATTTTCACCTTTTGATGATCAATTAAGCATATGTAAATAAATGGTTCCCTCAGTATATAAGGTGAGTCGGGACTCTAATAAATCATTCTTACCTTTTCTTCTGAAGCTACGTGTCTCATTTTTTTTATTTTCTGAGTTTGCAATTTACATTTGCTACAATTTAGTTTTTGGGGTTTTTGAGGAATAACCAATGCGCCTTATTTCATGGTTGCATCCTCGTGGATCCTTTCACCATGCTTCCACCTCTGAGATCCATCTTATTCCATTATCTATCCACTCTCTCAGGGAGAAAAACATTTTCCTTCAAGTTTTTTGAGGCAGAAGGGACGACGCACCAACCTAGGGTTTGCGCCCTTGTTGGTTTCTACTTTGTCAAGATGAAGTGAGTGCACCCTCTTCTATGGATGCACTGAGATTCTCCCACTGATATCTGGGGATCACACTGAGATATCCAAATCCTCTTGGTGACTCTCATATCATCTTGTCTTTGGATCTTCATTGCTTGGTCACCCAAACCAATGGTGCGCCCCTGTTCTGATTTTCGCCCCTGAGGAGTTTTTGGTCAGAAGTCGGACTATGTCTTGTGTGGTCACCTTCTCCTGTAGATATCCTTCTTGGGAATATCATCACTCCTCTAATAACTTGTAATCATCATAATTATGACCAGAAAATAAGCAAAGGTACTTATCTTAATAAAACTAAAGCTGGAACACAAATGGAACAACCAAGTTCCACCCAACCGTAGAATAGAAAAGCCAAATTACTTGCTCTGTTCACTCCCTATCTTGACCATGAGTCCATAAGGGAGAATTCTAATGATCCTCTTTTGCTACAGTCCTCGTTTCAGATCAGAAAAATCCCCTTACCTCACACTAAATAGTGTTCATAACAACAAGTGATATCCTTTCTCCAACATACTAAGCAACATCCTACCTCCTCCTGTATGTTGTATATCATGAGCATCTTGTGCCTACGTCTTTTTCCCTCCTTGTGAATTTTCGCATCTTTACAAATCCTTGATTTTCAGGGGATGCTAGTGGTCAAATTCCCCATTTGCCACTTGTAAAATTCAGCGTTGAGGTAACTCAAGTCTGTTCCCCACTCATAGATCATGGTCAATTGTTTTCAACCTGGTTGTTCCATTAGTCCTCCAACAATTAATATATAAAAATATTTGTCTTTTACATGTGTCATAGTCAAAGAGTTAGTTGGGAAAATCAAATCTTTACCCAACAGTCAAAACAATTAATTACACATAATCAAATTCCAAATTCGTATTTGCAATAAATGGAAAAACATTTCCAAATACAAATTTGCCAAAAACAGAAATTTATTCCTAAGTTCATACAGACTTTAATAATTAATTATTTTTGGGGATATTACACTGGCACCATTGATGCAGGAGCATCGCCAGCAAAGCACAAGCATGGAAGATAGTTGGGTACACTAGCGCATATTTTGAAACATTTTGAATTTCAAAAGATCAATGTATTAATAAGATGCCTGACAAAACTTTTTGATTTATCAATATCTTTAATGTTTGGAGGCTAAGCCATCACATAAAGTTGATGGAGGAATGTATTTTGTTTTATGAATCAAATCACAGTACAGATTTGGAGCTTACACTCTTATATGTTTGACTCGGTAATTATTGTAATAAGTATTTAGTTGATAGCATTTAATTTCATTAAAATAGTGTAGAGTAGTTGGAGGGAAGAACTCAAGAGAGTCCCTTTATATAAATCATTGTATTATTGTGGAGGAGTGTCTGCTAAATCTAGTGTGTGTAGATTGCCATTTTAAGATAAGAGTTGGGAGACATAGAGAAATGTTGTGTGAATATATGTAAGTTCAAGGTGGATGAATATAACAGAGGAACATATTGTCTCAAATGTGTGTTGTTTCTTGCCTATCTGAATGAGTAAATGGTATTCCTTCTGTTATTTTCTTTAATTCTCTGTTATTTCTCGTTCTTAAAACTATGAATGCATTTTCTTTGTTGAATGTGTGAGTCACTGTGAGGAGTAGATAAGATTCAATAGTTTATATTCGTTGAGTGTTGCAAGGAGTGCAGAGTGTCCGCAAGGAGTGTGTGACCAAGTCTGTTTTCGACTTGAAAGCTCAGAAGAGATAGTGAAGCCTCAAGTCTACAAGGAGTGCATTGACGTCCACAAGGAGTGCATGACAGAGTTTTCAGACTCGAAAAATTGGGAGGGATAACGTGACTTCAGTCACAAAAGATAGAAAGCAGTTGGAGGATAGTCGCAAGGGTGCGAGGCCATCCATAACGAGAAGTAAGTTGTGGATGAAAATCTGTTGCAAGAAGTGCATAGACCCAAAGTTCGACCAAGCGTCGAAGAAATCATTCAAGCGAAAGTCAAGGGAGTAGAATCTCAGGAGGGATAGCGGTGAAAGTCCTTCAAGGAAGAGAAGTCATTGAAGTTCCCATCCAGGATAGTGGACAAGAGTCATCCCAAAGGGATACGAGGGATTCCATACCATCAGATCCGGTAAGGCTATGAGGAGGATAGTTGTGGAGCGCTTTGATACTTCAGAGTTCGACAAGTTTGGAACTCGATGAAATTAAAGTCGCGAAGTCTGAAGTTGTGATTCAATATTGACTGTTGATCACATAGGAGTATGTGGCAATGGATTAGGAAGTTCAAAAATCGGGAAAATGGGAGTTCGAGGTAAGAGACCTAGATTTTCATGAAGTCATGAAACCCAAACCCTTGTGGGGCTAGCGAATCTAAAGAGATGCATGGAGAGAATTCAGAACCTCGGAGGAGAGAATTTTGGGAGAAGCTAAGGGAAGGATATGGAATATCCCCAAATTTCAAGTTATGAAGGGACAGACCCACAGTCATAGCCGTGGTCACTTGCGGAAGAAACCTATGTGTGTGCGTAAAGTTATTGCGGGTGCCCGTAGGGACCCAAGGAGTCGCTCTGACTCAATATTCCAAACGATCCTAGACCAGGAGGTTGAGTCAACCCTTTGGAGGGGAGGTTGGAATCAACCATGTTCTAATCAATGATGTGAGTAGCATCATGAATATATTTTTTTAATAAGGAAACATGAAAAACATTATGAACTTTTAAGTTTGCAGGAAGTGCTAGTTGATATGCCACATGTCCAATTCGAGTTAAAATATCGAAGGGGCCACAAAACATGGGTGCGAACTTTGAACAATTTCCTAGCTTTAGAGAGCTTCTCCTTGCTTTCACTTTTAGATATACATGGTCCCCAATTTGAAATTCCCGGTGTCTCCTTTTTATATCTGCGTAGCTTTTATGTCAATCTTGGGCCTCCTCTAAATTTTGGTGTACCCTTTTTACCATTTTCTCCATTTCTTGGAGCATTTATGATCCCATCATAAGCTTGTCAAGTGGATTATCATTGTTAATCGTAGTTGTGCATTTCCTTTCGTATAGTGCTTAGAAGGGACTCATCTTGGTTGATGTCTGATAGCCATTATTGTAAGCAAATTCAACTAAGTGTAGGTAGTCCTCCCACTTAATTGGTTTCATTCTCATGTACATTCATAACACGTTTTCGACAATCTGATTCGTTTGTTTGGTTTTCCCATTCATTTGTGGATGCTAGCTTGTGCTGAAATTCAGGTTAGTATCCAATCCTGCAAACAATTCCTTCCAAAATTTTGACGTAAATTTAACATCTCTATCCGAGATCACCATCTTAGGAATTCCATGCAATATAAATATTTCAGCGATATTAATTGCTTTATAAGTAGATTTCACACGTATAAATGTGCAGATTTGCTAAGTTTATCAATCACTACCATAATCGAGTCATTTTGCTTTCGAGTCTTAGGAAAACCTGTGATGAAGTCCAATGAGATAATCTCCCACTTCCATTCTGGTATAGGTAGAGGCTATAGCAGACCATTTGGATGGTGATGTTCAACCTTTACATGTTGACGATCTAAGCATTTAGATAAGTATTCAACTATTTCACTTTTCAAGTTAGGCCAATAAAACAATTTTCTTTAGTCTGTTATCATTTTCTGGTATCCTCGATGACAAGAATGCGCCCTTTTGTGCAATTCATCAAGAATTGTTGACTTTAATTCAACAGAGTTAGGTACGTACAACCTTTTTTTGAGCCATAACAGTCCATTTTTATCTAAATTTAGATCTGTTTTGTTTAGTTTTTCTGCATTTTCTTCTAATTTTGTTGTTGTTTTGATGTATTTTTCTTCATTACAACTTGCAGATTTTATTCTTTGTTCGATATCATTTTATGCTTTGCCAACACTTATTTCAAAAAGTCTGTTAGTCCTCTGACTTAGGGCATCTTTAAATTTGTTTTATTATTCTTTGATGTGTCTTACTTCGAAATTGAATTCACTTAAAATGGATAGACACCTTGCTTTCCTTACATTGAGATATGGTTGACTGAATAAAAAGTTTACACCACTATTGTCAGTTAGTAGAATAAACTTTCTCCCCATTAAATAATGTTGCCACATTTTCAGCGCATGAATTACAGCTGCTAAATCCAAATCATGTGTAACGTAGTTTCATTCATGTTATTTCACTTTACATGATTCGTTACAGATGATGTGTCCATCTTGTGTTAGGACAACTCCCAAGTCTTCTTTCCTTGCATCCATGCAAACTGTAAAGTATTTATCAGGATCTGCTACCCTTAGGATAGGTGTTGTCATTACCAGTCCCTTTAGCTTATCAAAGTTGTCTTGACACTTTTGTGACCAAGTAAACCTTATTCCCTTTTTCTATAGGGATGTAATTGGATACGTGATCTTAGAAAATCCTTTGATAAATCTTCGGCAATAACCGGTAATTCCCATAAATGATCTAATGTCTGCTACATCCTTAGGGATAGGCCATTCCATAATGGATTTTATCTTCTCTGGATTAACTGCAATACCCTCTTCAGATATCATGTGTCCCAGGTACTATATCCTTCTTTGGTAGAAGTCGCACTTATCAAACTCCACATACAACTTGTGTTTCCTTAAGGTTTGCAATACTATTTTCAGATGTTCTTCATGTTCTTCTTTTGTTTCTGAGTAAACTAGAATATCATCGATAAACACCAATACAAATTTATCTAGATATTGATTGAATATAATATTCATCAAACACATAAAGGTTGTTGGTGCATTAGTAAGACCAAAGGGAATTACGACAAACTCATAGTGTCCATATCGTGTTCTAAATGTTGTTTTATTTATATCTCCGTCCTTTATTCTGACTTGGTGATAACCAAACCTTAAATCTAACTTAGAGAAGATCTTTGCTCCTCCCATTTGGTCAAACAGGGCATTAATTCTAGTTAAAGGATACTTATTTTTAATCGTCATCTTATTTAGTTTTCGATAGTCAATGCATAGTCTCAAAGTCCCATATTTCTTTTTAACGAAAAGAATCGGTGCTCCCCAAGGTGAGACACTTGGTCTGATATATTCTTTATCTAGCAGTTCTTGTAGCGAAATTTTCAACTTTGTTAATGCGGGTAAGCTCATTCTATAAGGTGCTTTAGATATCAGGGCAAATCCAGGTAGTAGATCAATAGAGAAGTCTATCTCTCTTCTTGGAGGTAGTTCTGGTATTTCGTCCACAAGTACATCTCTAAAACCATGTAGGACTACAAATTCTTTTAGAATGGTTTTTTTTTTTCCTTTTATAACAAATTAGTTACTTGAACAATATAAACTTGGAAACCCTTATTCATACATTTTTTAAATTGCATGTCTGATATCTACCTAACCGAAACTAGTTTTCTAATACCTTGTATCGTCATAACTGTGTTGTTTTCATCTTTGTAAGTAAGTGACTTTTCGTAATAGTTTAAAATTACTTTATGTTTATCTAACCAGTCCATTCCAATTATTATATTGTAAGATCCCAAAAGTAAAATGTTCAGATTTAACTTTGTACTTTGACCATCTATGTTGAGTTCACATTCAAGAATGAAATCTATTACATTTCTCTTGGTCCATGTTTCTAACTGTACTAACAGGAATTAGCATGCTTCACTTTCTTGAGTTTGTTTAATTCAACTAAACAAGGAGTAACATAACTCATACTAGCTCCTAGGTCAATTAATATAGAAATGTGGTTATCATGAATTTTACCTTCAAACTCCACGATAGTAGATTGATGATCAGGTTGCCTGCCATCCACAACTGCATTAATTATGTGCATGCTTATGCCCATATCTCCTACTGTAGAAGCTTGTTGCAGGTTATGGACTGTAGTTCTTGTTGTGGAAATTAAGCATGGACAATTTCTCCTCAAGTGAGGTTCTCCACACTCCCAAAAATTAATGGTTCTTTGGGGTTGTCCCCAACTTTCTTGGCTCCCATTAACTGGTCTACCTCCCAAAATATATTAAACTCATCAATATCAAGATTCTCAAGAAATGAGAAAAATGTATTGTACACCAATGCACGATTCATGGCCATAATTTAAGACCAAAAAATGCCAAGAATCATGCAATTTCGCTACTTCAAATGCAAGGATGCCCCCAATCTAATATAAAGAAAGAAATTAAATCTTTTTGTTTCAAAAAAATCACTAAAAGAAATAATGAACTTTGTTAAAACAAAGAAACCCAAACTAAAAGTTTTCTTTTAAAGAGAACTATTCAGGAGAAATCTGATCTTTCCCTAAACAATTCTAAAGAAAACACACGCTTTGTAATTGAAAGACACTCAAAGCAAGAGATTAATCCTTCAAAACCAAACAAAGAAAAGATGGCTAAAAGCAACTCAAAGAATGTCAAGCAGACTATAAACAGATCAATATAGGGTCCAAAAGTTCAATCCAGCTGATCAAAGCAAAATTGGGCATCAAAAGAGACAGGAAGACCTAATCCAAAACTTTTACAAATGAGTTTGCAGCCTAGTAGTGGGGTACAGTGCGAGAATTAAGGATTCTCACAGTCTAGATATAGGCAGGGTGCGAGAAGGTCACACTGAACTGAACAGTAGGGTGTGAACATCAATGATTCTCACAGGCCACAGAGAGGTACAGTGTGAGAAGGTTTGTAATCAAGAAAAATTTGGAAAAAGGACAAAAAATTTGAGTGAACTTTCAGATCTAGAGAGTCTGGATGGATCTCCCATAGACTCAGAGACCATAAATCAAGAAATAAAAGCAAGGGAAACTAAACTAACTAGGAAACAATCTGTTCCTCAGTGGAGTCACCAATTTTGTTATCGGATAAATCGGTAGGTGCAGACACTAATTGATCTCCCTAGATCCACCTAGATCTAGAACAAAACACACCAGAACACGACGCTTTCCTTAAGTTTTAAATATTGAATTTACTAACTAAAA
>ML778691.1:575747-589379 GCA_009831015.1 Picea engelmannii | reverse complement strand
GCAACCAACCAAAGTGATAGTAATAGCATAAACTCAATATAAACCTATGTATGTGATCAAGGAATCATACAATAAAACACAACAAGCTTTATAGGAAATAATCATATTACTGTATCATATTAAATGTGAAAGAGAGATTACAACCGTGGCCTTGATGTCGTAAGGTCCCTTCCAAATGTCCTTCATTCCCCACACACTTCTTGCTCCATGGATCTGATAGCTACTCACAATCTATCTTAACAAATCAAATCTCAAAGCCACTCTAACCAAGCTAACAATCCCAAGCCAAAAACAACTAACTTTCTCCATGAGAGCTCCTCTCCTTTTATAAGCTGAAAAGGATAAGGTGAGGAGGTTAGGATGATCCCACTAAATCATGAAAGCGAGTAATATCAAAACCATTCGGATGCCACCTCACCATGAAAGTTTCTCCTTCTAGAAGATTCGAGAAAACTCTCATTTTTCCCACATGTAAGCATTCTCGCACTCTGCCTATAGAGCAGAATGCAAACTCCTCACGACCTAGCTATGATACAGCCTACGAGAATCAGGCATTCTCACATCCTAGCTATAATGAAGCCTGTGAACTCCCCTTTTTATAGGGTTTTTACAAAGGAAAATGCAACTTCTTTTCTTAGGAAAAGTTCTTCTCCCTTATCTCTTCAGGAACTCAGGCCACTAACCCCTCTGAAGGCAACAGATAGGTTTACATCATTAACAGTCATAGGGATGATGAAAATAATGTGTAATAGAGTCCCTTTTACTGACCTCTTCTTCATGGTTATCGTCCTTTGGGATTTTTTTTGTCACTATACTACGCAGCAGGACTTCATTTATTTCCTGTTGTTCCTAATGCGCCTTCTTCAATTTCTCATTGTCTGCTTTGAAAACTTGCAACTCAACAATGATATTTCTCATCTTTTCCAGAACTTCAATGGGTGAACTTCCGTCACTATTCTATCACGGATCTTCAGGAGGTCTTTCTTCAGGATTCCCCTCAAGTCTTATTTATGCGTCATCCCGGGCTTCCATGATTAACACAAAACATAAAAGAATTTTTTTGTTTGTAACAGTAATGGTTTGTTAGTTTTACATAGATAGAAATATGTGCTAAGTAATTAATGTGGCCCTTTTCAAGGTCAAAGTGTTGTAACCTTTGATCTAATACCATATGTAATGTACCTCAAATTTTCCATAATTTTTTTTTTTTATATGGGACATTAATCTCCAATTTCATTTTATATGTTCATTGGTAAAAGGAGGTAATCTTCATTCCTCTTAAAAATCTTTGTGAGGTAAATTAAGTTCTGCCTAATAGATGATGTCATTCCCACACCATTCTAACTTACTTTGGATAGAAAACTTATATGGATAATTCACCAAAGATCCCAGTAATTCCCTCTGGACTCAAACCTACTAACCTATATACATATATAATAGTTTAGACTTAGGACTTATAGTCCTATTCTCTCCTTAAACATGATATTTCTATGTTTGTGCGTAAGACTATTTAATTCGTCTTTGAAATAAATTTCACTTAACATATACATATAGTCATGGGGTCGGGACTATACCCCTTGGCTGAATATATGTGGCTTAGTAAAAGGCTCTTGGCATCATTCTATAGTCCAGGTCATTAAATGGGTTCCTTTATGAATTATTCATGGTTAGTGATAATCCAGTCCATTTACCTAAAAGAGTTCAGGTAACGAGATCTCATGCTAATCCTCATTAACTCCAACTTGACTAAACAATGTATCAATGAAGTCTCCTTTGAATGATAGGTTAAATTAAATTGAAACAATTGGAATGGACAGGTCCCAATCAGTCGTGTCACGAAGGGACTAACATTAACTACGCGTTTTCTTGACAAGGGAAGAAAGGTTTATTCGTCAGAAGGGAGTTAAATCTCTCTGCATATGCCATTAATGGGGTACTGTGCGTGCGAGTTTCAATAGTGTCGCCTGTCCCTTCCTCCAATATCATCACACCAACTCTTCCCCATCACATGGCCATAACCACCTTTGTACCCTCAACCATTAATCTGCATCACAAGGACTTATCTTAGGGTTAAGCGAGTTTTTCTGTTGTCATTGTGAAGCCCCGAGATGGCTTTGCGTGTTATTTTCTCAATCATATGGCTATGTGTGTTATTTCTCAGTAGGGGAGAAATAACACGCAGAACCAAGCTCACTGGATCATGGTGTGGTGGAACCCCAAGGGAGACTATGAGCTCCAGCTGAGCTCCAAAGGATTCTTTACAATAATATTCTACAACCTGGAGGAAAAGGACAGGATATTTGAAGGGGGGCCATATTTCTACAACTCGACTGGCCTCTACCTACGCTTATGTACAGACCGCTTATGCCTATAAAAGGAAAACTTTGCATGCACACCGGTATGGATTCGCCTCTATTCCCTATCCCAAGAGTTCTGGTTAGAGGAAATTTTAATGGGCATAGGAAATACCCTAGGTAAATATGTCAAATCTTCTGAATCCACCAAAAAGAGAAAATACACCTCTTATGCAAGGATATGTGTCTATATGAATATATCCAAAGGTCTCCCAGACACAGTTACCTTAGAACACCAAGAAGAGGAATGGGCCCAAACCATAGACTATGAACATATCCCTTTCTGATGTTGAAAATACCATGAACATGGACATCTTGTAATATACCTCAAATTTTCCATAAAAAAAATATTCTATGGGACATTAATCTCGAATTTGATTTTATATGTTCGTTGGTAAAAGGAGGTAATCTTCATTCATGTTAAAAATATTTGTGAGGTAACTTAAGTTGTGCCTAACACACGATGCCATTCCCAAACCAGTCTAACTTACTTTGGATAGAAAACTTATATGGATAATTCACCAAAGATCATAGTAATTCCCTCTGGACTCAAAACTACTCACCTATATACATATATAGTTGTTTAGACTTAGGACTTATAGTCCTAGTCTCTCCTTAAACATTATATTTATATGTTTGCGCGCAAGACTATTTAATTTGTCTTTGAAATAAAGTTCACTTAACATATACATATAGTCACGGGGTTGGGACTATACCCCTCAGCTGAATATAGTAAAAGGCGCTTGGCATCATTGTATAGTATAGGTCATTAAATGGGTTCCTTTATGAATTATTTGTGGTTAGTGATAATCCAGTCCATTTACCTAAAAGAGTTTGGGTAATGAGGTCTCATGCTAATCCTCGTTAACTCCAACTTGACTAAATGATGTATCAACGAAGTCTACATTCGAATGATAGGTTAACTACAATTGAAATAGTTGGAATGGACGGGTCCCAACCAGTCATGTCACAAAGGGACTAACATTAACTACGCGTTTTCTTGACAAGGGAAGAAAGGTTTATTCGTCAGAAGGGACTTAAAGCTCTCTGCATCTGCCATTAATGGGGTACTATGTGTGTGAGTTTCGATGGTTTCAGTTGTCCCTTCCTCCAATATCATCGCACCAACTCTGCCCCATCACATGGTTAGAACCACCTTTGTACCCTCATCCATTAATATTCATCTCAAGGACTTCTCTTAGGTTTAAGCGATTTTTTTTGTTGTCATTGTGAAGCCCTGAGATGTCTCTGCGTGTTATTTTCTCAATCAAATGGTTCTGCGTGTTATTTCTCAGAAGGGGAGACTGTCGGTGTGGAGTTTGTTACCCAGTGGAACAATGTATCCAACTTCCCTGGTAATTTGTAAGATACTATTGTATTTAAAATATAGAGTGGGACTTCGAAATTTTTTACAGTGAGAGCAATATCCTTTATGTAACTCTTGTTATAGTTTTAAGTTAAATCTTCCCCTTATCGACATTCCTTGAAATATTTCTGGGATGTTTTCCATTTCTGGATAAGTTGTATTATTTGATTGTTTCCTCCTCTAACTCTCTGAAGGTCTAGGCATTTCACCCCTTGCTCTGGTTCAGAGAAATTTGCACCTGTATAGTTTTCTTTGTGTGTATTTTAAATCATGGGTTTCACTATTTCCCTATTATCGCTATTCTTATATGTCGACCCCTGATGTTAACTCTTTCGTGAGGCTATGTGAGTCTTAGTCCGCGGTTAAATATTTCACATTGTGTATAACATCATACATTGCATGTTATTTCTTTCTCTTTGCAAAGGATGAATCCACCCTTCTGAAATTTTCAGTAATCCCTTGAAAGGTATTCACACATATAATGCCTCCTCAATGGTTATTACATTCTTTTCCAGTACAGTTAGAGGAATGTGAATTCTGTGTTTTGAACTAAACAACTAAACAAAATACCCTACGGCATATAATGTTTGAGTTCATGGAACTTCTTGGATTAATTATATTTCTTACTGTCATTATCGTGGTTTGCGTCTAATTTACTCCCTTTGAAAATTAGGAGAAGATTATTGTATACTTATCGTTGACTTATAAATACCCTCTGCAAATTAGATAGTTGATTCAGGAAGGGTTTAATCTCAATCTTTATGTATAGATTTTATTATATGTGTAATGTTTATACTACGCCTTCAACATACTCGCACAGCTTTCTTTATGCAATTTGTGTTTTAATGTTAGCATTGTTTATTTTATTTCACTTCCTACAACAATTATTTTATATGTTTTTGGTACCCAACACTAATGATGGGACCATGTTTTTTTGAGGGTACCCATAAGGAATCCCTGGACCATCTTCCCATTGGCCTGGGACATCTATACAACCAAACACGACAGTGGAAAAGGACTCCAGATCTCCAGCCATGAGTTGAGTACCACTCTAATCTAAACTCTTTCTGTCATTCATCATTCTGTTAAAAATTTCATCCATTTTACTTCTAATATATAATACTAATGTAATTTGCATCTCTTTACAGGGACTTCGACCATGCATACATTCGGATGTAGACTCTTGTCAAATGCGCAAAAGGTATTCAGGTTTTAATTCACCACTCATAAAGGAGTACCCTAGGTTTTTCTATGAGATGATATGAATCTAAACCAGAAGGTTAACATCATGAATGGAAAACTCAATTCAAAGGACATTCTAGTCCTTTTGCTTTGTACTTTAAGATTTAATCAGAAGGCATAAGGATCACAAATTATGAATGTGTAACTAACTGAATTCGCATAGTTTTGAATATGGTCGTAATTTAAGAGTTGTGTATTCGATTTGGGTGGAAATATGAACAGTCACTTTTGTCGAGCAATATATTTGTTAACGAATGATTCTTGAAATGGATATCAACACGCCTCTAAGGATAGTTATTTTGTCTTGATTTTTCCTTGGATCTGTTATCACTCCAAGAGTCTTTCCCTGACTGTAAAGGGAATGAGCTTGGTAACTTAAATGTTTAATAATGTATGGGAAATGAGATCAAGTCAGATGACTAAATTAGACCTTATTCACTCAAAACATGCATAAAATCAACCAAGTAAACAAGGCTTCTAACTATCATTGTTCAGAGGGTTTGTAATATAGGTGAAAAGATGAAGAATTCTTACTATGTTGGAAGATTCATAAATAAAACACTTACATATGAATGGTTAATCATAAAAAGGAAAAGATACTTGCAATTCCAATTATCAATACAGAGATAGGATGACATCTATCTGGGATTAGGTAAATAGAATAAACATGAATAAAACATCCAAGTACAAGCATAGAATAGAAAGCAAAAAGTAGATTTGCACATGTAATTGCAAAAGAGCTTGTATTAATTTGACAAGAACATGAGAAGCTTGAGTACAAATTGTCTAAGAGTCTCTAAAGTTGAAACCCCCTCGTCTTCTCCTTGAATTCTTAGGCTTTATACCCTTTACCAAATATCTCCAGATCCTAAGAAGATGGACCTAATATACTAAAGATAGAAGATCAAAACAGTGCCATAAAACTAGGAATAGATCCTGTTTTAATGGTCAAAACCTTATCCTGATAATCTTCATAGTCTTCGACATCTTCAACAAGTCTTCATAAGTTGATGGATGACGTTGAAAATCCCACCTTGACAGACAAGCAGTTTTAGCCAAAAATATATGGTTTGCTTGATCTTTCCCACCTCGTTGGAACCTCAAAAACTGGAACAGAGCACTAAAACATATGCCCTTAATTATAATATTCACTTAGAAACCATCCTCGTGCCATTTGGAATGGAAAAACTGAGATATATGCAAAAAGACTCTCATTCTATCTGTTCTTGCGCTTTCGATGGCTTGATGGCCTGGGACAGGTGGGATTTAGCCACCGAAAGTCTTGGGATTCGGCGGCTTATTTCCTTTTTTGATAACGGTTCAAGCCATCGAAAGTGTAGGTTTGGAAAGAGACAAAATCTTCAAATTTGACAGATGTCCACCATATTTATCTTATAGAGTATTCATTCATGTTCTATGTAGCTTCAGCTAGATCCTCCAGATACAAGTAAGGTACCAACATCATTCATAGCCAATGCATAGATGGATTCTTTGTGGCCTTAGTCTAGAATAAATTGGACATTATCATCGTCTTATGTGAGTGTCTTTAGACTTGTCCCTGTAAATCTATCCCTAGATTGATTTTCTCCAAATGTGAATCCTGGTTATATTTTTGTATTGCCTCAACATACCTTCTCAGAAGTTAACTCGGAAAGCAACCTTAATACTGTGTGTTACTTAGGTATATAGTCATTGAACTTCACAGAAAGTAATAGATATGGATCTGGAGAAAATAGACTTTCTACAAAGCTATTTCCATCAAGATGATCAATAAAAAATGTGGAGTGTTTCTTCCATGTTATACACAAGTTCAAGTTTTACCAATAAATGGTCTAGTGCTTCTGTTGTTTTGGATCTTCTCTTTGGCACTCTTCCTGGAGTGGTTCCAATGCGTCTTCTAGGAAATTTAATGTATAGCAACATCATGAGTTTGTAGTTTCCAGCAAATGAACTTCTTTGTTCCTTTCACCACAATGGGGGCATCCAGAGGCCATCAACATAAATTCAAAAATGTGGGATTTATGTAAATGGTAGTCTTGTTGTATTATTTTCTCCACAACGCATGAAAAAATATCAATTTCATGAAATGGATTGGCAGATAGCAAGATCCACCTGAAATGTTTTGTTGGGCGCAAGATACTTAAACTTCACAGCTTGAGAACAACCCGAAACATGCAATATTTATCTTCCCTCTGATGCATGGTTCCTCAAGATCTTATTTTTAATATGATTGTATAATTAATTTAACACTTGGCACTTGATGTGTAATGGCAGGCATCAACATCGACGTCTTAGACCCTGTAATTTAACATCTCTACATTTGCAAACTAAAGATGGTTGAGCTTCTCTTTAGAGTATCTGCGTAACACACTTTAATCTCGACACTTGTAACTTCAAACCTGTTAGCTTGGCGTGGTACACTTAGATCTCTGCAAACAACTGGATACTTTGTCTATCTGTTCGGAGTGCATTTCATTGCTTTTATAGTTTGATATGTGACTTGACTTGGCTTGTAGCTAGACCTGTCGATTTGGCATACAGATTAGAACTGTTGGTTAATCTGTGTCGCCTCTTCGTGGCCAGATTCTATTGACATGTCAAACCTTCCAACAACCAATGCTACGTTCATCATTGAACAATTGCACCATCTTGGACACCTATATTATTTAGCACTTGGCAGCCTGTGTGTTAGTTTTATTTTTTTATTTTTACTCATTGAGTTAAATCCCACATGTCTTGGGATTTATAAGTTTTCTAACTTGATATTCACCCATGCCCATGACAGGTAATTGATTAAGCGAGAGGATTATGGTGTTTGGCGCTAGGCTTGTATGTTGTGTGGCTTGATATGACAATTGGCTTGTGGGCCACCCAAAACTTTTGGAAAATGTCAAAACCCTGAGAGGCTTGTAGACTTAGTATGTGCTACTATAGATTTAGGTTTATTTAGCTAGTTTAAAGCACACACCACTCTTTCTTTGATAATTGTTTACAAAAACTCAATAAAAACTAGGAATACACCCAAACTAAAAATTTGGGCAGCATTGATAAGTTTCGATTTAATTTGATAAATTTTAATGTAAATGTGCTCAAAGAACTTTCAAATTTTGAAGACAAATTTGAGTGGTAACATCTGGCTCCAACTGGGATGGAGACCTCCCTGCGAGGTTTCCAAGAACCTAGTAGTTCCAGTCGCCTTATCTGTTGGGCTATGGAGTTATCTAGCCTGTGAAACCAGTCTTTGAAAATTCTCAAGACATGTGCAACTGATCTCTATACACCTTCAAAACCTTCCTTTATTCACACAAGCTAACTGATATTTCTGCTGCAAACTCGAAGAAAAGAAATTCTCAGGCAGCGAGCTTATTACCTACCCTACTCTACTCTAACCAGATCTGCAATTTGGTTAGGTAAATGATGACTTCCATAATAGCCATTCAAGTAGTTTCAATACTGAAATAATATTGTCTCTGTCACAGATCAAAAGTTGATGTCTGAAATATAATAGAAATGATAAAAACTCATTCAGGAAACTGTACTCACCCAAAAATGTTGATGAGTTTAAAAAATCTGAAATCTTCAGGTTCTCTGGAATATATGATTCCATGAAAGTTGCCACCAGATCTTTGAATCCAAGATCAGAAAAATGTTGATCCACAGAGAACTCTTGCTCATCCATGATTGTTCCTCTACTAGAAGGTTGCTCACCTTCTTGTTCTCTTGAGATCAAATCTTGATCATCAATCATTATAACTTTCTCTTCGGAAAAGTGCTCAGAGGATGATGATAAAACAGTATTAAAATCATATGAATAGGGATCAATTAAAAACATGTAATTGCCTATGCAATCATAAGTTATCACAGACTCTTCCTGATTTGCAAACTGATCATAAAATTCACTCATACCTGTCCATTGAAATCTCTGCAACCACTGAAGAATTGGATTTACAATTTGAAATAAATTCACCTGCTCGTTGTTGTTCCAAAACTGCTTTATACTTATTATCTTCTTGCTCAAAATCTAAACTATACTGACATTATACTTGCTCATGTACTTGCAGATTTTCAAAACAATCTCGATCTCGAATCCACCTAGAAGCACGAATATTCTACTCCACACCTTCTACATCCTCAAACAATTGTTTTAAGGAAGAAGA
The DNA here is from genome assembly GCA_009831015.1 of Picea engelmannii. NCBI lineage: Eukaryota > Viridiplantae > Streptophyta > Pinopsida > Pinales > Pinaceae > Picea > Picea engelmannii. The sequence goes on along the minus strand of ML778691.1, from coordinate 580,260 downwards.
CTTCCTTTCTAACAGGAGAAGGGAAAGTTATGAATGCAGACCCATAACATAATAAACCATGGCAGCTTTCTCCGTAGGCCGGATTTCCAAAGGCATACCATAGTAAATGCTGAAAAATCTTCGATTGAAAACAAGCAAGGTTTCATTTTGTTGTTTCTTCAAGGCATAGAAATCAGCAAGGTATGAATCTGTTGATTTGTTTTCACCCCAATATTTCATAAAAACCTTTGATAATTCAATCCAAGAGCCAATAGAGTCAGCTCTTAGATTCTTGAACCATATAGCAGCATCTCTGATCAACGATTTTGAAAAATATATCATGATCACATCTTCGTGAACAATATGAAACTGATCAATAAAATCCTCAAAAGATTCCAAGTGCCTCTCATATGAAGCCTGATTCTCTCCAGAAAACCAAGGGAGATATTCATGACAGTCAAGAGGATAAGGATGAAGGAGGTAAGGCAGTCTCAGAGGTTTAAACATATTCAACCTAATTTTAATTTGGAAGGTTGTGGGTTGATCATGAGTGATAGCAGGTTTTTGACAAGGTTCAGAGGTTATGGCAACAAGTGTTGAGCTCTGGACAAGTTTGGAATCAATTCTGACCTCGGTAAGGTTACATGGCTGATCAGGTTCAAGGGAGATTTTAATGCAATGATCATCTTTATGAATGGGTTGAGGTATGACTACCGAATCTATATCTACGATACAAGAAGTATGCAGATCTTCTTCTTCTAGAGATGGATATGTACAAGAAGGATGATGATTTTCTGAATATACAAAATAGAAAATGATTCTCTTTACATTCGAAGGGAACAACATGAAAGAGTTGATAAAAAAGAACAATAGTTTATGAAGAAGACAAATGAACTGTTACCTGGATTTGGAATTTAGCTCCTTCATCTTCTGTCAACCGGATCCTCCCCAGTGGAGTCTTGAACATGGAGTCGCCAGGCAAATGATTACAGTCGATTCTCTTGTTTTCCATCAAGAAATAGATCTATTTCGTTCTCCCAGGGAAACTCTTCTTTCACTTTCGTATCCCCGACAACGGCGCCATTTTGTTATCACTCCAAGAGTCTTTCCCTGATTGTAAAGGGAATGAGCTTGGTAAATTAAATGTTTAATAATGTATGGGAAATGGGATCAAGTCAGATGACTAAATAAGACCTCATTCACTCAAAACATGCATAAACTCAACCAAATAAACAATTAATAATGTATGGGAAATGGGATCAAGTCAGATGACTAAATCAGACCTCGTTCACTCAAGACATGCATAAACTCAACCAAATAAAAAATTAATAATATATGGGAAATGGGATCAATTCAGATGACTAAATCAGACCTCATTCACTCAAGACATGCATAAACTCAACCAAATAAACAAAGCTTCTAACTATCATTGTTCAGAGGGTTTGTAATATAGGTGAAAAGATGAAGAATTCTTACTATACTGGCAGATTCATACATAAAACACTTACATATGAATGGCTAATCATCACAAGGAAAAGATACTTGCAATTCAAATTATCAATACAGAGATAGGATGACAACTATCTGGTATTAGGTAAATAGAATAAACATGAATAAAATATCCAAGTACAAGCATAGAATAGAAAGGAAAAAGTAGATATGAACATGTAATTGCAAAAGAGCTTGTATTAATTTGACAAGAACATGAGAAGCTTGAGTACAAAGTGTCTAAGAGTCTCTAAAGTTGAACCCCCCTTGTCTTCTCCCTGAAGTCTTAGGCTTTATACCCTTTACCAAATATCTCCAGATCCTAAGAAGATGGATCTAATATACTAAAAATAGAAGGTCAAAACAGTTCCATAAAACTAGGAATAGATCATGTTTTAATGGTCAAAACCTTACCCTGATAATCTTCATAGTCTTCGATAGCTACAACAAGTCTTCATAAGTTGATGGATGAGGTTGAAAATTCCACCTTGACAGACAGGCAGTTTTAGCCAAAAATATATGGTTTGCTTGATCTTTTCCACCTCGCTAGCACCTCAAAAACTAGAACAGAGCACTAAAACATATGCTCTTAATTATAATATTCACTTAGAAACCATCCTCATGCCATTTGGAATGATAAAAATGAGATCTGTCCAAAAAGACTCTCATTCTTCCTGTTCTTGTGCTTTCGGTGGCTTGATGGCCTGGGATAGGTGGGATTTAGCCGCCGAAAGTCTTGGGATTCGGTGGCTTATTTCCTTTTTTTATAACGGTTCAAGTCGTCGAAAGTGTAGGTTTGGAAAGAGACAAAATCTTCAAATTTGATAGATGTCCACCATATTTATCTTGCAGAGTATTCATTCATGTTCTCTACAGCTTCAGCTAGATCCTCCAGATACAAGTAAGGTACCAACATCATCCATAGCCAATGCATAGATGGATTCTTTGTGGCCTTAGTCTAGAATAAATTGGACATTGTCATCATCTTCTGTGAGTGTCTTTAGACTTGTCCCTATAAATCTATCCCTGGATTGATTTGCTCAAAATGTGAATCCTGGTTATATTTTTGTATTGCCTCAACATACTTTCTCAGAAGTTAACTCGGAAAGAAACCTTAATGCCACGTGTTACTTAGGTTTATAGTCATTGAACTTCACAGAAAGTAATAGATCTGGATCTGGAGAAAATAGACTTTCTACAAATCTATTGCCAGTAGGATGATCAATAAAAAATGTGGAGTGGTTCTTCCTTGTTATACACAAGTTCAAGTTTTACCAATAAATGGTCTAGTGATTATGTTGCTTTGGATCTACTCTTTGGCACTCTTCTTGGAGTGGTTCCAATGTGTCTTCTGGGACATTTAATGTATAGCAACATCATGAGTCTGTAGTTTCCAACAAATGAACTTCTTTGTTCCTTTCACCACAATGGGGGCATCGAAAGGCCATCAACATAAATTCAAAAATGTGGGATTTATGTAAACGGTAGTCTTGTTGTACTATTTTCTCCACAACGCATGAAAAAATATCAATTTCATGAAATGGATTGGCTGATAGCAAGATCCACCTGAAATGTTTTGTTGGCCGCAAGATACTTAAACTTCGCAACTTGAGAACAACCCGAAACATGCAATATTTATCTGCCCCCTGATGCGTGGTTCCTCAAGATCTTATTTTTAATATGATTGTATAATCAATTTAACACCTAGCACTTGATGTGTAATGACATGCATCAACATCGACATCTTAGACCCTATAATTTAACATCTCTACATTTGCAAATTGAAGACGAGCTGAGCTTCTCTTTAGAGTATCTGCGTAACACACTTTAATCTCGATACTTGTAACTTCAAACCGGTTAGCTTGGCATGATACACTTTGATCTCTGCAAACAACTGTATACTTTGTCTATCTGTTCAGAGCGCATTTCATGGCTTTGATAGTTCGATATGTGACTTGACCTAGCTTATGGCTAGACCTATTGATTTGGCATACATATTAGAACTATTGGTTAATCTGTGTCCCCTCTTCATGGCCAGATGATTTTGACATGTCAAACCTTCCAACAACCAATGCTATGGTCATCATTGAACAGTTGCGCCATCTTGGACACCTGTATTATTTAGCACTTGGTAGCCTGTGTGTTAGTTTTATTTTTTATTTTTACTCATTGAGTTAAATCCCACATGTCTTGGGATTTAGAAGTTTTTCAAATTGATATTCGCCCATGCCCATGACATGTAATTGGTGAAGAGAGAGGAGTATGGAGTTTGGCGCTAGGCTTGTATGTTGCGTGGCTTGATATGACAATTGACCTGTGGGCCACCCAAAACTTTTGGAAAAAGCCAAAAACCCTAAGAGGCCTATAGACTTAGTATGTGATACTATAGATTTAGGTTTATTTAGATACTTTAAAGCACACACCACTCTTTCTTTGATAATGTTTTACAAAATCTCAATAAAAACTAGGAATACACCCAAACTAAAAATTTGGGCAGCATTGATAAGTTTTGGTTTTGTAGGTCAATATGACAGATCAAAGACCTCATGGGAAATGATGAGGTATATCAAGTTTTGATGGATGATTCATAGCTCATGAAAATTGGCAAAAGACCAAAATTTGATAAATTTTAATGTAAATGTGCTCAAAGAACTTTCAAATTTTGAAGACAAATTTGAGTGCTAACGGGATCTTATGGAGAAAAATTCGACAATTTCTAGTTTAATATTGTAGCCTTTACTCTTTCGCACTATTTCCGATTCTCGTTTATTATTTGTTATATGTACAGTATGAACTTACAATCATGCAAAGTATGTAATGAAACTTATATATTTTCGAAGGTTTACATCCTTTTTTTTTAAATCAAAACTCAACGAAAGGTAGAAAACTCGAATATTAGACTTATGTATAGACATATATGTATATATTGATATAACATATGTGTGTGTGTGTGTGTGTGTGTGTGTGTATTATGCTATATGAATATATTTTCGAAGGTTTACATCCTTTTCTTTTTAAATCAAAACTCAACGAAAGGTAGAAAACT
>ML778691.1:512652-557256 GCA_009831015.1 Picea engelmannii | reverse complement strand
CCATTTCACCTTCATATCACCTCCACATCATTACATTTACCTCATCATTGGGTTATAACTATGTTTTTCCAAAGTTTATCAATTCTTAACATTTTTAAGTGGATTTGTGGTTAAACTTTAGAAAATAATATGCTTATACTTATACCTAACAATAAGAATAAGTTTGTTAACATGTGTAGGTACAAAAGAAGCTTCCTAGGCACCTTTATGTGACACTCTATGCTCAAATTCGAATTTGAGGAGATCATGGAGGAGATTATTGAGAAGATCATGGAGAATATCATGGAGGATAGGGTTATGTGTCTAGATGGTTGAGAGATGTATGGAACTAAAGAGAGATTAGTGGATCATATTTATGAGTTTGTTATCATAGCTCTTGTATAAATAGGAGTGTTACCTCCTTCATTTGTAGGCTTGTAATCTTAGAATTGGAGAGAGTTGTAATCTTAGAGTTGGTTTGTAATGGACATTTTGAAATAAAGAATCATACTTCGATTTTGCTTCTACATCTGAGTCTCCTTTGAAGTGGTGTGCTTGTGGAGTTATGGAGAGCCCCCATGGCCTCACTTGCATGCTGATTTGCTTATTTTAGGTATAGCTTAATTTATGTTTTTGTTTGATTTCAGTTTTTAAAGTCTTGTTAAATGTTCTAATACTGGAAGGATCTTATTTGAAAGTGTTTTTGTACGAGAACCATAAGATCTCAGACAATTATTAGATTTAGGTTTGTTTGGTTTCAGCTCTTAAGTTTTGTTAAATGTTCTAATATTGGAAGAGTCATATTTGAAAGTGTTCCTGTAAGAGAACCGTAAAACCTCATACAATTATTAGATTTAGATTTGTTTCATTTCAGCTTTTAAAGTTTTTATTAGATGTTCTAATATTGGAGGAGATCCTAAAATTCAAGTGTTCTTGTAAGAGAACCTTAGGATCTCGATGAATGTTAGATCTAGGTTTGTTTAGTTGTTGGAAGAGATCTTGTTGAATATCTTCTTGTAAAAGAACCAAAGATCTCGAACAAATTAGAAATATTTCTAGACCTATAGGTGGCACTTCTAAGTTTACCTTCCCGGGTTGACATTAAATGAACTCTGATTGACATCATCAATTAGAACTAAACACCTCTCTCCCCTTTACTTTTTTTCATAATGGTTGAAGGCTTAGAATGCTATATCAAGGCTTCAATTCAAAATGGATCCCTCCAAGGACTCCCTCTTCATGGGTTTCAACCAGCAGCCTCCCATAGCCAATCTATCGATGACACGCTGCTAATGAACACCCCCACCGTGCAAGAAGACACTAAACTAAAATCCATCCTCTCTGATTTTAGTGAAGCCTATGGCACCACCTTTAATCTAGCCAAATCACAACTTTTCTTTTTTAATACTCCTGTGGAAATCCAAGAACACCTTTCCCAACTTCTCAATACCCTTGTCTGCAGTCTTCCCTCTTGCTACCTAGGTCTCCCTCTTTCTGACTCAACAACCAGAAACATCTCCTGGGAATCTCTCCTACTCTCCATCACCAACCTTCTTAGCAACTGGACCTTTTGCTCCCTCAACCTTCTAGCCATAATTGTTCTCTTTAATTCAGTAGTCCAATCCATCCCAGCTTACCTTTTCTCATCTCTAGCTACCCCACAATCAGTCATAAAGAAAATAAGGAATCTGCAAAGAAACTTTCTTTGGCATGGACACAAACCAAACAAAAAATGGGCCCTAGTCGGCTGGGAAAAAGTCTGCAAGCCCAAATATTCTGGTGGTCTGGGCCTTCGGGACCCTGGGAAATTGAATAGCACCATGGGAGAAAGAAATTGGTGGAGATGGATCAAAACACTAGTAGAGATATGGTAAAAACTATGGAAATGAAAATATGCCCCAAATACGCATCAAAGTCAACTTATAAGAATGCACGAGCAAATTCAGGGCTCCAACATCTGGAATGCGGCCTGGAAAAATTGACCACTCATACAGGAACATGATTTCTAGGAAGTTCGTAATGACCATAATGCCCTATTTTGGACGGATTCCTAGCAGCAAATTCCACCTCTTCAACTGGAAGAAAATATACAATCCTACAAAAATCACATTCAAGATCTAGCCGCTCTCAAAGTAGCAGACTTGTGAATAGATACCCGAAGGAGCTCTCCCTGGTGAAGATGGAAATCTACTCATCAGGAAATCCAAGTGGCAACGGATTGTGACCTGCAACACTTGAAACAATCCACAACCCAAAGGTGAATCGGGAAAATCACAGATCAAGACATTATCATATGGGGATACACACCTCATGGAAGCTTTACTCTCAAGGAAGGATACACTCTTTAGGATAATTTCCACAATCTACAGAAAGATAGCATCTGGACAACAATATGGAAATCAAAACTCTGGCCCAAAATCTCCACTTTCCTCTGGCTCCTTCTCCGAAACAAGATCTTAACCTGAGATAATCTACAAATATGAGGTTTCATTGGCCCCTCTATTTTCCATCTCTGTCATCTCTAGGAAGAAACCATGGAGCACCTCCTAAACAACTGCCCACTCAGTGAGAACATCTGGAATGAGGCCACTCAGTTCATTAGAAGAACTAAATGAGTTAAAAATAACATCATAAGCACCATCAAGGATTGGGGCTATGGCTCCTTCAAAATCCCTATCTTGAACAGAACCTGGCAAATCTTACCAAGCTTTATAGTTTGGCAACTATGGAAAGAGAGGAACAGAGGAATCTTTCATTCCCAGCCCTCACCTCCCACCCTCCTCTAGAACACAATCCTCCTACATCTCCAGGAAACTCTTTAGCTACAATCATAGACCAAGGAAGAATTCCCTACTGACCCAAGTGAGATCTCACTCCTCAACTCTTGGGGATTCTTTCTTGTTCACTCCACCCCTCCTCAGCATCCCCCCTTATTTTCAAAAGCCTTCAGTCCCTCTAAGTGGCTTGCCCCACCGCTATGCTTCTATAAGGTCAACTTTGATGGTGCATCAAAAGGCAATCCAGGACACTCAGGCTATGGAGCGATCATAAGAAATAGCTTGGGTCAAATACAAAGCCTCATTGCAGAAAATCTCGGATGCGATACCAACAACTCAGCATAAATATGGGGTCTCATAAAAGGAGTGAAAATGGTACTAGATCGAAATCTCACTTGTCTGATCATTGAAGGAGATTCTAAAATCATAATAGACCTGGCTACAAAAATCCTGAATGGCAATGATCCAAGGAAAATCACTCCCAGTTGGCACCTCCTTGACCCTCTTTACAGCTTCCAAGGTCTTCGCAGACCCTCTCTAACTCTAACCCCCTCACACATTCGACGAAGTGCAAACAAAGTAGCGGAAATACTGGCCAATACAGGGGTTGACTCTATGTAGCAGATCATTCTCCACAATTCCAGGCAGGCCCAAAGATCACCCCTCTAGCTCTAATGCGAGGAGCTTGCCCAGCTAGATGGCCCTCATCAAGACAGGGTGTCACCTATATCCACTTAGAAATTCTTCCAACTCAGAAATGATCATAAGCTCAGGAGAGAAAGTAGAAGACCTTCAGCGGAAAGAATATTTCAGGAACTTGGCATTCGGGAGTCAGAAGCACGGTGGATGCTTCTCCCCAAAGTTGTGAAGTCGTGAAAAGTGATAAAGGATCTAGACCGTGGGTGCTCGAGAATATTTGGGTCGTCGATCTGGTCACATTGATCTGACTTGAGAAGATCCCGAGAAATTGGTTATCGGGAGTTCAAGGCAGGGAGGAAGCTGTCAACCCAAGTCGTGAAGTCGCGAAATGTGCGAGAGGATTTGGACCGTTGATCCTGTGGAGATATCGATCGTTGATATGAAACGAGAATATTTTGGGAACTCAACTATCGGGAGTCCGAAGCAGGGGGGGAGTTGCATGCCCAAGTTGCGAAGTTGCGAAACGTGAAATCGCAAAATGTGTGAGAGGATCGCGACCATTGATCCCAAGGAAATCTGGATTGTTGATATGTTGCGAGAAGATTTCGAGAACTCGGCAATCGGGCCTCCGAATAATGGAGGAAGCTGCCAGCCCAAGTCGTGAATTCACAAAATGCGAAATTGTGAAAGGCGTGAGAGGATTTGGATTGTTGATCCCGAGGAAATTTGGACCATTGATCTTATGTGAGAAGATTTTGGGAACTCAACAATTGGGCATCCGAAGAATGGAGGGAGTTGTTTGCCCAAGTCGAGAAGTCATGAAATACAAAATTGTGAATTGCGCAAGAAGATCTGGACTGTTGATCCCAAGGAACTCTAGACTGTCAATTTGATCTGAAGGTCTCCAGAATTTGGACTTAAAAAAACCATGAAGAGAAACGTAATCAACTCTACCTTCAGCTGCAGGCATCTTTGTGTATGAAGATAGGTTGCAGATCTTTGTGTATGAAAATAGGCTGCAGATCTTTTTTGTAAGCTTTTAGTTGGAATTAATATAAGGATCCACTTTTATTTACAAAAAAAATAATAAATAAAAGGAAAGAGTAACTTTCACAACTATATAAGCTAGATCCTAAGAAGTTCTGCAGCCAAATTCTAAAACACAATACTAAAGAAAATAATAGGATTCCCTTAAGGGACTCGAATTCCTACCTTAAAGTCTTTATGAGTTTCGTGATGCCATGAAAACCATTCCTATTGTCCCTACAAAGGATTTTTTTTTTTGTTTAGATGACATAGAGTTCGGGGTTAAGCGGCTTGAAAATGGGAAATCTAAGGACATTGAAGACTATCAAGATGGAATTTTTAAAATCGGAGGTCTAATCCTTATCCCTCACATACACAAGTTCTTCAATTTAGCAGTCAAGCAGGGCTTCCCTAAACCTTGGACACAAAGCCTCATTGTTCCTATTTTTAAAAATGGGGATAGAAAAATTCCCTTTAATTATACGACCATTATGATTAGCCTGATTTTAGCCAAGCTTTATGGAATTATTTTGGAAAAGAAGATTAGCCTTTGGCTAGAAAGTCACGGTAAAAGAGCTAAAGACTAGGTTGGGTTTAGGAGATATCATTCAACTATGGACCATCTTGTTACCTTTAGGATCATTGCAGAGGAGTTTCGCAATACTAAAACCAATTTTTTTTGTTGTTTGGTTGACTATAGAAAATATTTTGACATGGTTCCTGTAATATCCTCAAATTTTAGAATATTAAATTCTAAGTGAACTTTGAAATAAACTTTCATTTTTGGAAAAATTGTATTTGGAAAATCCGAATTTGGAATTTTGATTGTTGTAATTAATTATTTGATGACTGTTGGGAAAAGATTTGACTTGCCCAACTATCCTCGTTTATTTTGACACATGTGTAAGACTGAATTTTAATAAATTAAATGTTGGAAGACAAATGGAACAACTAGGTTAAAAATAATTGACCATGACTCTGTGAGTGGGGAACGGGTTTGAGTTACCTCAAGGCTGAATTTTACAAGTGGTAGAAGTGGAATTTGACCACTAGAAGCCCCTAAAAATCAGGGATTTGTAAAGCTGCAAATTTCCCCAAGGAGGGAAGGAAAGACCTAGTCACAAGGATGCATATTAAAAACAACATATGGAGGAGGCAGGACACTGCTTAGTATGTTGGAAAATAAATTTTCTTTTTTTAATGAACATTGTTAGCGTGAGGCAAAGGATTTTTCTTATCTATGGATGGTGATGATAGCTAAGGAGGATCATTCAGTTTTCCCTTATGGACTCATGGTCAGGCTAGGGGGTGAGCAGGACAAGTGAACTTGGTTGTTATGTTCTATGGTTGGGTGGAACATGGTTGTTCCATTTGTATTCAAGCATCAAGTTTCAGATATGTATCTCAGCTTGTATTCATTTTTCAATGTTATATTTATGGTTATTATTTGTTAGGAATATGTTGAATGTGTAAACATAAGTGAAATCAATTCTTAAGAGACTATATGACTATGTTTTACTATGGCTTATCATAGTTAAATGATATTGGAAATATTGTTTATTTGAAATGTGATGGTTGTACATAGATATTTAAATGTGTGTGTGTGTGTGTGTGTGTGTGTGTGTGTGTGTGTGTGTGTGTGTGTGTGTCTACTCATGCATAAAGAAATAATAGAACTATTTTTGTGTTCCTATTGGCCATTGAATATATATATATATATATATATATATTGAATTGCTATTCAAATCTGTACATACACAAATACCTCAGAGAATAGATAGCAAGAATAGCAGTCTGAATACATTTTTTATTACCAATGAAATATAGTGATTTAGTAGAATTCAAAGTATATTGCAAAAGAAACCATTGTATTCAATCGATCATTGTTCAAAATATTATAGTTGGAGTACCATAGACCAAAAACGACACAACCTATTGTATTGTAAGCATAGATCTAAGAAAGTATACACAAAATCTATATGTAACTGAAGTTAATGCGCACATAGGTTGGTCAAGGAAGGACATGGAACTCAAATACCTTTCATGGTAAGAGGCTTCCTTCTTCGATTACATCAACTTGCATAACCTGCAAGGGAAGAAAAATGAGGGTTTAGTAACTTTGCTAGCATTTTAATTCTATGGAAATCAAACAATAGAATAAGCCAAGGACAAAAACTTAGCTTGAGTCCCGATGAAAACCAGATTGGCTTTTGTTCCTTGTGCGACAATCTGTCCATGATCCAGGAGGAGGAGGAGTGGACCCAAAACCGACTGATGGGTACCCTTGCAAGACAAAAAGGGTTGATCATTAATTTCATATATTTGTGCATCAAACTTTTCATTTGTAAAATAGAGGAAGTGAAAGTAAGAAAAGAAGTGAAACGAGTTATCATCAAAATATACCATGCATAGAGTGATAAAACAAGAAGAACATAATATTAATTCTCCAAACCCTGTGTAGAGGACCAAATAAACGGAAGGAGTGGACTGTGGTAAGGTCAATGATTAAACATAACTATCATCTAATTCCCCATAATCAGACAGTTGGAATTTCCGATTTGGGGTAACGATCACAGTGAATAATTATTAAACTAATAAGCATTCATAGAGCTGCACAGGATGTGACCTGAGTATATTCACAATAGAGGGATCATTAAATCTAAACAACATTACAAAAAGATAAAATACAAAAGTTTGAGTGCATAGAAATTTAAAGTAAGAACCAAATCTGTAGGTTAAATTCTAACTGTGCAAAAATGTGCTCGAACCCTACGATGTTCGTTGCGCATACATTCAACAGATGATTAAACAAGGATACCCTCTCTTTTTCTAGTGCAGAGTAGACGACACAGGAAAGGCCTTTCGTAAACGGCTTAATATTATAACCGTATCGGACGAGAAATAAAGTGAAGGATGTTGTCGAGGTGGTTGTGGGAACAAAGCACAATTCTTCCTGGAAAAGGAAATTCCTTACAACCAAAGGATACAAACAAATGTGTTGATAGATGAATAATATATTGTTAATATTACTATATATATATATATACATAATGTAAATTACGAAATTTTCCTACAAAGTTTTAAATAGTCAAGTCTGAATAACATCAACGAGCGTAGTAAGCTTTGAGATATTTGGACAACTTCTAAAGTGTAAGAATACCAGTGATAGGAACGGTGAATAAAAGAAAAAAGAAAAAATAAGAGGGTTCAATTTTATAATAATGATTCGGGCCACAGTATAATTGGGAAGGGAACGTAAATGACTATAGTCTTGAAGACTGAAATCCAACGGAGAGGAAACCACAATAACCCTCAAACTCGAGTGTTAAATCTAAAGGTTTTCACCCAACTTACAAAGGGAACCATAAACACAATAGAATCCCAAGAGGAAAATGCATACAAAGGTGCAATTTTCATACATTGTCAACCCTCAAACAGAGAAAAGCAACATGAGTTTTGTTACATGGAATCTCTCGATTACTTACATTGAACCCCTCAATCATTTACATTGCCCCAAACAGAGAATACAATTTATAGAATACTTCTAATAGAGAATATAAGAAACAAAACGTTTACTCACCCTTGCGCATAGAGAACCCCGTATGTGTGTTGCCTCCTTCCATCACTCACCAGAGACAAGTTTTACCAAATCACCAATCATATACAATGCAGGGGCAATTTTGTGTTAGAGAATAAAGGGGAAAGAACGAAGAACAAGTGTTACCTCGAGATCCTCGCTAGAGGAGTAATAGTTGTTGGTACGCCCCATACCACTGTCATGTGAAGTTGAGGGAGGTGGCGAGCCTACGCTGGGCATTTTTGCCTCAATGTCAATTATGGAAGGTACGGGACAGGCTTCACCATTAATGGACCAGGCCATGAGTAAATTTCTACAGGATAGCATGGAGTAGGCTTAGACCCGACCTGTCATCCACCATAAAATGGTTTTTGAACCACTTAATTGGCGAGTCATGTTTAATGCTAGTGCTAACCCTAGAACGAAAAAAAAACTATGTTAATAGTCATGTAGGTTTACTAACATTATGTATAGGTACTTTTTCGCTGACTATGATAAATTAATATATTGTTATGGGTAAAATTAAATCCTAGCACTTGGGACTTATGTCTCCTAGCTCAACACTATGTCTACAATGTGTTGATCTTGTGGCCATGTTTTAGAGAGATCATATATGACGTAGTCTATTACGCAATGTAATGTGGATAACATGTCTTGACATAGACTTAGTGGTTATTATAAGGGCTATGACGGTCATGGTCACCAAACTCTTCAATACAAATAAGTGTGAGATTTATAATCCAATAACGACACTATAATGAAATATAACAGTAAGAGACAACTGGAATTTAAATCTCCTTCGGTCTTTAAGAGGGATAATGACAAAGAAGTAAAATTGTTATGCATACATTAAAAGGATAAGATATATATAGTGGATTATCTATTTGTCACAAACAAGGTTGGATATTCAAGAGACTTTAATGCCCCCCTAACAATTTTTTTTTTTATTTGGGAAATTTGGGGTACATTACAGTTCCTAGAAAAAACCTTTGGAATAGGTTGGAAGAGATAAAAGTGCCTCTCGAGTTGAGGGTTTCCGCAATAAGGATGTTTAAGGATGTATGAGAACATTATTGCTAAGTTTAAAAACACTGAGGGGTGATCAAAAGAGATTAACTGCAATATCGAAGTCAAATAAGGTTGTCCCTTGTCCCCTACCCTTTTTGGCATATACATTGACAAGTTAGAAGATTGCTTGGAAAAAGCAGGTTGTTTCGACCCTACTCTCATTGATACAGTCATCAATCTTTTTCTTTATGCTGATGATATCGTTCTTATGGCAAGGAGTCCCCATGATCTTGAAAAACAACTAAGAATCCTCGAGGATTTTTGCTCCAATATGGGTATGACTGTTAATACAGATAATACTAAGGTCATGATTATTAAATCCAATAAGATCCCTTATGATACCTTCATATATGACAACAACAACTTGGAGGAAGTGTCTTCATACAAATATCTTGGAGTTGATATTCACCACAATCTCAATTTGAATTATAGCATTGAGAAAAAGATTATTGGCGGATGGAAAGCTTATTATGGGCTTGAAAACAATTGTAAATCAACCGATATTTGGAGTTGGGATAAGAAGAAACTCTTCTTTAAGACTCTTGTTACACCTATTATTCTTTATGGATGTGAAGTCTCGAGCTATAGTATCTCTCATGAATCTTGGAGAAAGATAGAGCAAATACAAAAGAATTTTCTAACATATAATCTCAAAATTAAAGGAAATACTCTATATCCCATCCTCCTCTTAGAAACAATCCTCTCCCCCATTGAGAGAATGGCTATGACTAGATACCTAATGTATAAGAACACATTAATCAACATGGAAGACAAGAGGCTTCCTAAAATTGCTTCGAAATCGAGTCATAATCACCATCGACTCGAGGAAGGCATAAATATTCTAAGTCTTGGCTAAACTATTGGGGAGTCATGGAAGACACCATTTTGCAAAATAAAGATACTATTAAGAAAAACTTCAAATCAAAATTTAAGGAGAAAATGTGGTGTGACAGAGAGTTAGAGGAAAAAAAAATTAAGGTATTATAATGATGTAATCAACCCTAATCTAGAAGATCAAAATTATCTATCTGTTTTTCCAAGTGTAAGGAAAAAAATAAGCATTGGATAAGATCAAATTCTTAGGAGCTCCATAGTGAAACTCGGCGTTGGTTAATTCCTAAAACGCCATGGGATGAAAGAGTGTGTCACCTTTGTGACACTAAGAAGGTTGAAGATGAAAATCAATTTCTCTTAGATTGTTGAGCCTATACCCATATTAGATCTCATTTTCAAAATATTTGTCACACTACCAACCTTCCTAACCTCTTAACTCAAAAAAAGTATGGTGATCTTGGAAAGATTCTCTTAATGTTTTTCGAGCACAGAAACAAAATTCTAAAGAATCCCAAGTAGTCACTTACCCTCTTAAGGTAGGATAGACCAATTCAGTCTTAGTGGATGTTAATCATCATGATCATCATCATATAAATTAGAGGTGCCATTCATTTGTGCTTATTCCAATGCCATAAGGATTCTTATATATTGGAGCTTATATGTTGTTGTGGATCACATTCCCAAGAAATGTGTGATTACCAAGCAATGCATGATCATTTTTTGTATACAATATTTACATAATATAAACAATTGTAAGATGCACAAATTTTAAAAGAAATGAATAGATGCACATAATAAAAGAAATGAATAAGATGATTCAAATATAAAACAAACATATAAAGGCAAAATAACCAAAAATAAAGTCTTCAAGAAAAGTTTCTGCACCAAAGAAGATAGCTCCTCATCAAACGAAGATGAAGTCAGTGAAAGTGAGAAAGAAAGATTTCTATTCATGGAAATAGAAAACTATGATAAAGAGGACACATAAGAATAATATGAAGAGGCAGAAGTTGACTACAGAGAAGAATTGTTAAGTGCCATAGTTTTTATAGAAAGGGAAAAGAAGAAAAACAAATCACTATAGGAAGAACTAAAAATAAAAGAGGAAACACAAAATTTAACTCTGAAGAATTGGGGCAAATGATCTCTAATTTAAAAATTCAAGTTGAATAAGAAAAAATAATCAAAGAAGCACTTAAATAACAATTGGAAGAAAATGATAGGATCATTGGAAATTTGGAAGCAAAGATTGTCACATTGAGAAAATATCTTCAACAGAAAAACATGAAAAATAACTCAAAGGTTTTGGATAGCATTATCAACAGTTAGAGGCCACATCATAAAAAGTTTGGGATAGGATACAATCAGATAAAAAGAGGCTCAAAATCCAAAACTATAGATCAAAAAATACAACCAAGAAGCTATGCAGAGACAGTTAGACAAGACAAGAAGTTTTACAGGAAAGATCACAGGGACACTCCACCTAGAAGATTCAGATTTCAAAATCAACGATAATTAGAAACAAGCAGGCCTCAGGAAGAAGAAGAATTCAGAAGACTAACTCCTTTCATAATATCTTCAACTCCCACGTATCAAACTATCTTCTTTGGTTTATGTTATGCATCTAATAATTTTGGACATAAAACTGTAAATTGTAGAGCTAATAGCAGGAACATAAACAAATTTGAAAGTCATGCACAAAATGGTTATCCAAGAAGTCCTAGTGAAACATAGAGAAGAAGCTACAACATGTTTGAATCATTGAGAACTGAACTGGAATGCTACAAGTGCAACAAATTTGAATGCATGGACAAATATTGTAGAATGATAGTCCCTCCTAGAGTATCACAATAGAATAAAAACAATCATAGATAGGAACCTCAGTAGAGAATATGGATAAGAAAGTAGAATCGGTACAACAATGAAGAATGCACACTCGCTCTACAAGATAAACACAAGAAACATGGTTGGTATGTTGACAGTGGATTCTTGAAGCACATGACAGGTGATGAAGACATGTTTCTAACATTGAGAAAGGAAAGATATGGATCAGTCTCCTTTGGAAATGATGACTCAACTAGAATCATTGGAAAGGGCACAGTCAAAATTGGAAACAAGAATACTAAGGTAGAAAATGTTCTACTAGTGGAAGATATGAAACATATTCTTCTAAGTGTAAGTCAAATGTGTGACCAAGGTCACAAACTTATGTTCGATTCACGGAAGTGTGAGATAAGAAAAGTAGGTTCAGGAATATCGATTGCAACAGTTGTAAGAACTTCAAGCAACATATATGTATTAAGTGAAATTGGATATGGAAAGTGTTGTCTAGGAAATGAAGATGAAGTTTGTCTATAGCACAAAATAATGGGTCACATAAAATTCGATAAACTTGTCAAAGTTAGAAAAAAGTAAGCAGTCAAAGAAATTCCCCAGATCACGAAGCCAACCAACACGTTATGCAAGCCTTATCAACAAGGAAAACAAACAAAGACCAGGTTCAAATCAAAGGAATACTCTACAACAAGACCACTGGAAATTGTGCATACTGATCTAGTTGGACCAACTAGAACAAAGGGTTTATAAGGTGAGTAATACTTTATGTTATTGGTTGATAATTATAAAAGAATGATTGTATTTTGTTTTCTGATCAGGAAGAAATTAGAAGCATTGGAAAACTTCAATGTATACAAGGAAATGTTTGAAAATGAAATGGATTCAAAAATCAAATGTGTGAGATCGGACAATGGAGGAGATTTTATTTCAAAGGAATTTATGGATTTCTGCAGCAAGAATGGAATAAAATTCTCCATTGTTAGGACACCTCAACAGAATGGAGTTTTCAAAAGAAAGAACATGACAATATAGGAAATGGATCGAACAATGTTAATGGATTCTAAGTCAACATATGTTTTTTGGACACATGCAATGCACACAACAATTCACATTGAAAACGGATTAATGCTTAGAAACAACAGTGACAAAACTCCCTACAAGATATGGAAAGGAAGACCAACAAATGTGAAGCACTTCAAAGTTTTTGGAAGAAAATGCAACATCAAAAGAGAATATGGAAGAATGGGAAAGTTTAATTCTCGTGTGGACAAAATCATACTTGTTGGTTACTCAAGTACAAGGAAATCATACAAGTGTTACAATCTAAGGCTCAACAAAGTTGTGAAAAGCATCAATGTAACAGTTGATGAGACAGGTGGACGAAAATTAAATGAAGAAGAAAAGGAGTCAGTTGAACATGTTTACGAAGAAGAAGCAAAGGATGAATAAGAAATAAAAGGGGAAGATGAAGAAGATTAGATAGAAGTAGAAGAGGAAGTACATCAAGTACCTCCAAAGACACCTAACAAACGAATATAGAAGAATCATCCTTCAGATTAGATTATCGGGAACAAAGACGCAAGAATTGAGACTAGAAGAATAATTCGTTCACTATAACAACTTCACCTAACAATCTTATCTTCGATTGAACCAAAAAAATTTTAAGAAGCCAACAAGGATGAATTATGGGAAAATGACATGAATGAAGAGTTGGATCAAATAGAGAAGAATGACACTTGGGAACTGGTTCCAAGACCAAGGTAAAAGAATGTGATCAACACAAAGTGGGTCTTCAGAAATAAATTGAATGAAGATGGACATGTTACCAGGAACAAAGCTAGATTGGTATGTAAAGCATACACACAAGTTGAAGGTATTGACTTTGAAGAGACGTTTCCCCAGTTTCTAGAATGCAAGCAATCAGATTGATCCTAGCTTATGCATGCTCCAAGAATATTAAAGTTTATCAGGTGGACGTGAAATCATCCTTTCTGAATGGGGAACTTGAATTAGAAGTCTACATTGAGTGACTAGAAGGATTTCATTTGTCAGAGAATGACGATTATGTGTGCAGGTTGAAGAAGGCTTTGTATGGTCTAAAAAATCCCCCCATAGCATGGTATTCTAGATTGGACTGATATCTACAACAGGAAGGGTTTAGAAAAGGAAATGCAGACAACAACCTCTACATCAAGGTAAATCAAGATAGTATTTTATTAATTGAAGTTTACGTTGATGATATTATTTTTGGAAGTGATGATGAAAGGTTAAGCCAGAAATTTGCAAAGGATATGCAAAATGAATTTGAAGTTTCATTACTTGGAGAACTATCCTTCTTTCTGGGTCTTCATATATGTCAAAGCAACCAAGGCATTTTTATATCTCAAACTAGGTATATTAGAGAAATGCTAAAGAGGTTTAAAATGGAAGATTGCAAACCAGTTGCAAGTTGAGTAAATATGATGATTCAAATTCTACAGATTAGAGGCAATACATGTCAATGATTGGAAATTTACTTTATGTGAGAACATATAGAACATATGTAATGAAGGTAGTTGGACAGGTGACACGATTTCAAGAAGCATGAAAGGAATAACATGTTCTAGTAGTGAAGATTATTTTCAGATATCTCAAGGGTACAAAAAAGTTGGGATTATGGTATCCAAAAGGAAAGGATCTATCACTTATTTCCTACATAGATGCATATTGGGCAGGTTGCATTGATGACCGATGAAGCACTAGTGGAGCATCGTTCTACTTGGGTGAGAGTTTGGTTGGCTAAGAAAGAAACAATCATTGATATCATTGTCTACAGTAGAAGCATAGTATATTGCAACAACAAAATGTTGTACATAGGTTCTATGGATGAAACAAACTCTGACAGATATACAGGTTAAGTATGATGATCCCATTTCAATATACTATGATAATACAAGCACTATCAGTATCTCAAAGAATCCAATGATGCACTCCAAGACGAAGGACATTCCAATCAAGTATCACTTTCTATGGGAACAGGTTGCAGAGAAGAACACCAGAGTTGAATATGTGGGAACAAAAGAACATGTTGTAGATTTCTTCAGAAAACTGCTTCCAATGGAATCCTTTGAGTATCTTCTCCAGAGACTCGGAGTAATTTCTAATCCAAAATGAATTCTTTTGAATGCTTATCTTATATGTCTTATATTTACACGAGGAAGCATCATAAAGAGGAAAGTTTAGGCTGGGGGAGTAGTTTCAGGAAGAGTTCAGTCAGGGGGAGAAACCCCAAGGAAAGTTCAGTTAGGGGGAGTAGCCCCAGATAAGAAGTTACATTTTCCATTGATGTCAAAGGGGGAGAGATTCATTAGATGCATGATAGAGAGTTATATGCTTGGAGAGAGAGAACAAAGGCATGTTTCCAGGGGGAGCAATGGTCACAAGGGGAGCATGAGCGATATGGCTTCAATGTTGCATCAAAGTGTTTCCATCAATGCCAATGGGGGAGATTTTTGATTAATTGGGTTAGTTTTCATTGATGTCAACTCTTGAAGCAATTCTGGTAGCCCCAACAATATGGTTAACAAACTTCAGTTTGAGTGATGTATAATGGTATGAATATTAATATATTTGTAGGTAAAACTATTCTAGATGGATAATACATGTCATGCCATTTCTAGTGATATGTGGAAAGCCACATAACTCCTCATGGTTAGAGAGTTATGGCATTATGAAGTTGGAGAACCCTCATGAGTTATCTAGAAGGTCAAAGAAGTCAAAATATTCTAGAAGCTCCTAGAAAAAGTTGACTAGTCAAGTGGGTGAAACTAGGAGTTAATCATGGGTTAAGTTGTTGAAATAAGAAAATAATTAAAAATAATTTAGTTGCAACTAGAAGTGGAGAATTTACTATTTGTAGCAAAGTGTGTTAGAAGTGGACAAGTGGTTAGAAGTGGGTTATCCCTAAAAGAAGCAAATTGGGTTAAGTTTGTTAGAAGGTAAGCCCTTAAGGAAGCTACATGGAAGTATAAATAAGAGAGTAAGGCTCTCCTATTAGCACCTATTGAGCACATTGAATATCTATTATTGTGTAATTTTTATTAGGTACTCATTTATACATCTGAAGTTACGCAACTCTGAGGTAGCATGAAAGGTTGACGACGAAAGTTTCATAATTATAGAGAATACTGAAAAAAAACCCTATTTTTTGAGGTGTACGGGAGATGTCGTGGAGAAGGGTGCATACATATGTGGGATGGAATTATAATAGGGAACGTACATGAGGTAAAATCCATAAAAACTTGAGAAGTTGAAGATTCCAAGTCTCTAGTGTCTGAAAACAAGCTCCTAGGAAGGTCTATAGTGATCGGGTACAACAGATCTATCTACAGGTTCTAAAGGTATGTCTTATTTCTATGAGTAGTTGGATTTTGTTGTCTACATGAGAAATGGTTATGGGGGTTTGAAGATTTTCCCTAGAGAGGATATCGACTAGATGACACTTAATGTATAAGTCATATCTAGAGAGATACAATGCTCGTATAATTAATATTTATCATTGGTGCATCTTGTTAGTGTTGAGGCACATATTATATTTCTTGGCATATGGTTAAGGGTTTTTGTGGTACATGGTTGAGAGATTGTATTTGTGAAGTGGTTGATGTACTGAGAGGCTGTCAATCAATTAGAATTTGATGTTTAGTCCATGTGAGGGTTATTATACGTGTTCATGATTATACACACTTGGATGGCACATGACTAGAGATATATAGATGCACTTGGTTAAGGGATATGTATGAGGATGTATTCATAGGGAACAACTACAGTTTGGACATAGTGTTAGGTTGTAGGTTGATGTGACAGAGGCAACAAAGGGTCAGAGTTTTTTAGGAAGGTGAAAACCCTAGTTTTTAGAAGGTGTATGTAGGCTGCAGTATAGAAAGGTCGTGTACATACGTGGGATGCAGTATAGAAAAGGCACGCACATACATGATATGCATCATAAACATGTCTCGTACATGTTGGTTTTTTTTGGTACAGGATGAGTATAGGTATAGGTTGGTTATAGGACAGTGGCACATGTTGGTTACAGGACAGTGGCACATGTTTGTTACAGGTTGTTGGCACAAATTGATACATGTTTACAGTGGCATATCTCATAGTGACAATGTAGTAGAGGTTTAATCATCTTAATTATATTTTAGGGTGACAGGATGGGGAAAGGATAGGTGGTTGTAGCCACCTTCTGGTTGTAGCTGAAGAACATAGGGGGTTGTAGCCTCCTTTTGGTTGTATCCATAGAATTGGGGAGTCAGAGCTTCCCTCAGGTTGTAGCCTGAAAATATAAGGAGACAAAGCCTCCTTCCAGTTGCAACTAGAGAACAAAGGAAGTTGGTGCTTCCAATGAATGTAATTATTAAAGACATATAAGAAAAACTATTTTGTGGTTTTCTCCCTCATTGGGTATTCACACAAAAATACTAGTGTACTGTGCATGTGTGTGATTGTTCATTTTTTATGGTTTATTTACTCTACTCTTATTAGATGATAATGTTTCATTGATCATAGAGATAAATAACACTTACATATTGTGGTTAATAGGATTCAAAATCTCTATCACTGATTCACCCCCCTCTCAGTAATCCAAATCCTGCATATTATGAAACTTCCATTTTGATCCCATCATTTTCCCCTTCTAGAGCCCTGAACATCCTTTCTTCAAAATTCATGCACTCTAATTGTTCTTCTTCATGTTCTTCATGTTCTTATTCTTGTTTTATATGTTGGTCTACATCTCCTTGGTCTATCTCCTCATCATACACTTCTCTTTGTATTATTCTATGACTAGCTAGCACGTTTGTAAGATCTATTACTTGCCTTTGGAGGTTTTTCATATCTCTACACATTTGAGCAAGACATGCTCTTCCTCTCCCAACCATATTCCTTCTCTGATACTAGATGATGTAGACAATAAACTTTGATTCATTCACGAGATCTAAAAACTATACAAACACATGAGAATGAAAAATAACTCTCTTTTAATACTTCTCTGTCCTAGCTGTTACAATGGAACTTCAACCCCTTATAACTACTGGAAACCCCGGTCAAAATCATTTGAAACAAGAAAAGGAACTAGGTTTTGATCAACTTTACTCCTCTAGCAATGGAGATACCCATTAAATTTCTAGTATCTTGTTCATTCTCTAAACTCTATACCAACCACTCAACCATCAAAATATAGAGCATAGAGAAAATCAAGAAAACTTGGCACTATCCTCTTTGAATTTATAAAAAAGAGGTCAACCATCCATTTACTAGTGAATCAGTCCATGGACATCCATTGCAAGCCTTTATCCATTTGACAAATTGGGGAGAAAAGCCAATTTTTTTAGGATGTCGAATAGAGAACCATGACGCACTCTATCGAAAGATTTTTCCATATAAATTTTCATGATCATACCCCACTTATTGTTGGTTCAACTCAATAGGATTACCTCTTAGAGCAATATAATATTGTTTACAATTTTTCACTATTAAACTAGTCACTATTGATTTTCTAAGATGGTATTTAGTAGAATGAATCTAATCCTATTCCCCATAATTTTAGTTAGAATATTATAAGAGTCATTACATAGAGATATTGGGTGAAATCGAGAGAAAGACGTGATATTCCTTTTGGGGATCAAAGACAGGAAGGATGAATTAACCCCACCACCTAATTTTCCCTTGATATGAGACCTATTTTTCATGTATTTGAGATCAATATTGATTATATGCCAACGTGCTTGGTAAAAGAAAATTGAAAAACTACCTAGTCCATGTAGCTTCTCCACATCTAGTCCCCAAATCACATTTTCTATTTCCTCCTTTATGCTTCTAGTCATAAATAATTATTTGAGAAACCTAAATTAAATAGTGGGAATCCTCTTAATATATGGTCATTTGAAATGGTAGTGGTATTCCTCAAGTTTCTCTTGAAAACCAGATACTTGTTCCCCATTTTCCAACGTAATTTTCTTCACAAATTATTCTTCAATTTCCTTGCTTGATATTTCTTGTCAATGAATGCGTTGTTTTTATTACCCACCTTTTTAACAACCCTCATTTAACCACACCAAAGTAAGCGTATACAACGATGCAATAATTTTTTTTTCGATAACAAAGTTACGAATTTATCCATTACAACAATTATATAAGTAAAGACGAATAATCCACCATGACAACAATAAGTAATCGTTCTAATTATTTTCAACATCACTATAAATTCCATGACCATATTTAGCCACCTATGTGATATTACAACCAATGTCACTAGGATATAAATAGCATATAATAATTAATTGACATATCGCATAAGATTCATTGACATCAGGACATCCAAAAATGACGAATCTTAACAATGCAAACCTTCCCATCAAATCAATGATTGACTACTTATCAATTATATATGTATAATATTTTTAATGCATAAAACATATGAATCACAATATAACAATTCAGGGCTTTCTTTTTGGAGACCAAGACTAAACTACTCACCCATCAAATAACTTGTTAAGTTATGGGTTAGCCTTTACTATAAACTCTTTGTATCATTTATTCATTGCATCCCAAAGAATATTCATAAATTATTGTAAAGTAATGTTTTAAAGTTAATTCTATTAACCTACGTCATCAATTTAAGGGTATGTCCCATAATTTAGTTTAATGACTAAATGCATTAAGACATATTAATTGATTATTAAATTGATTCTTTCGATAAGTATCCAATAGATTTTTAGGGCATCTCCCATCAATAATAATATAATTATAAATCTCTCTATATGTACATATATATAATGAAATTACGAGTTCTATTCTATATTCAAACTCATCTTTATTGAAATTGTACAATCTAATTGCTCAAGATATATTTTTAGAGTGAATGAAGCATGCAATGTGCATTAATATTTATTTACTTAATCTTAACTCGGTCATTAATGGGTTGATTGTTGATAGTTTACGGTCCATGGTATTGGAAAACCTATGATAGTTTTCCATGATATTATAAGTGATGAATCATATTTAAACACTTGAATAACTCCATTATAAGATACTTGATACCTCAAGAGGTGAATAACTACTCACGTCTATCACGAACATTATAATCTCCTCTGTCAGATGGAACGACTCTTCCTATCGATAACTTAATTACGAATCGGCAACTGCCCTTAGCAGATCAGCCCTCTGCCCCTGCAAAGCTCCTAACGGATCCATTTCTACCCCTGTTCTCGCCTTTGCGTCCACCTCCGCCCAGTTGCTACTGCCTCTTTTTCCCCGGTTTACTGGTAATGGCGTCGCGGGTAGTACAACCTGAACTAAGTGAATGGTTAGGGGATCACTGGGAATCAGTAAGTGGTTTGTGGTTCTTTAGATCTAGGGATTGTAAGTGGCTTATGGTTCTTTAAGTGACTTTTTTTTAACTTATGTTTTTTAAAATCCAGGAGATCGATAACTACTTTTCTTTTTTTTGTTTTTTGTTTTAGATCTAGGGGATCCTTATTTGTTTTTTAGATCGAGGGGATGGGTAATGTTCGTGTTGGTTTTTTAGTTTATGTTTTTTCAAATATAGGGCATCGGTATCTTTTGTTTTTTTAGCTTTAAGGATGGGTAAGTGTCCTTTTGTTTATTTTTTTCATCTTGTGTTTTTTTTAGATATAGGGAAACAGACTTTTCATTTTTAGATCCACAGGAATTAAAAAATTAATTTATTTTTTTAATTCTAGGGATCCTTAATTTAGCTTATGTTTTTTTAGATTGAGGGGAATGATAATTTAGCTTATTTTTTTAGAACTAGGGGATGGGTCACTTACTTTAATTGGCTTAAATTTTTTTAGATCTAGGGGATCAATAATTTAGCATATGTTTTTTAGACCTATGGGATCTCTAATTTAGTGTTTTTTTTTATATCAAGAAGATGGGTAATTTAGTTTATGTTTTTGTTTTTAGATCTAAGGGATTCATAATTTTTTAATTAATTTTTTTTTTAGTTTATGTTTTTATGTCAAGGACACTTATCCTTCTAGCCTTACAGCAATGGCCCAAAGTCTCATTTAGAATTTAAACCCTAGTGAGAAGAGTGCAAGCATTACCTCCCACCTCCAAACCAACACATCAAACCACCTCAACCTCTACATTAATTATGTTGATAAAAATTCATATTTTCAAAGGGTTCCAAAATATAATTTATTTTATTAATAGATATTAAGTGGATGACTAATTAGTAAATATTAATAGCTTTTTAATCATTAATGTGTCTTTAATGACCAAGATTTCTTCTTCCTTACACTATTTGAAAAGCTGAGTTGAAACATTAACTTCTTTACATAACAACAACTATTTAGTTTAATTTAATTGTTAGTGTATTTAGTTTTTTACTTTACTTTGATTTTTAGATTTTTTAACTATGTTTTAATATTTTATTTTTAGATTTTTTAACTATATTTTAATATTTTTTTTAATTGTATTTAGGTTTTTTTTTTTTTTACTTCTCTTATCAGGTATCAGTTATCAGGTATCAGTGGGACAGTGGATGAGTGGGGTGCCTTACACTCCACCTTTACCATTTACCAGCTAGCAGCTCGTGCCACACCATGACAGAGACGCCTTACTTTACCACTAATTGTGCAGATTTAGATTTTAAAAAAATTATGGTGCGTTTTTTAATTGCTGGCTGTGCATTTAGATTTAGATTTAAAAAAATAGGTGCATTATTAATTGTTGACGGTGCATTTAGCTGGTGCATTAGATTTAGATTTTAAAAATAACGATGCGTTTTTAATCGCTAGTTGTGCATGCCGTTTTTACATGCTGGTTGTGCAGCGTTTTTACTTGCATGCCGCCGCCGCCTACCGGCTGTGGAGCTCCGTTAGCAGGTGGAGTGCCAACAATTAGGAGGTGGAGCACCCTGGGTTTTTAATTGTTGATGTTGCACATTTTCTTTATCCTGAAATTAAATTCTACATTTTCAAATCTGCATATGAGATGAGATCTACGTTTAGATACAGAGTTTATATGGTTTCTGAACTTTGTTTAAATAGGCGTTGCAATTCGTTTATTTTCGTAATCTGCCTGGCTTCTATAACAGCGTCCAAGTACTTAATGGTGGCTGTTGTCTCTCGTGTCCGCCGCGCAATAATTTCAAGTCAGCGTATTAGTTTCTCCACGATCAGTTTTTATGCGAATAATCATTCTCTTGATTCTCCCAAACAGGAACCACCGATTTACAAATATCATTATCCAGTTTTTGGTGAGCGTTTTAGATCAAAATCATCCTTTCCATTCCAGACGTCTTTACCTATAATCTTAAATGGGTACTTGCTTACTGTAATAATCATTCAAGCTAATGTCAACAGAGACCTACTTAATTTAAATTCTCTGATCCTAATAAAACCGTTCCTATGCTTTCAAATGGCTCGGTATCTCGGACCCGGTTTTCTTTTATATATATAGATTACGCAGATTGTGAGGTAAATAAACAATGCGAAATGGTACTGAAAACATCAAATTATACAGCATTTGATTTAGGTTTCTGTTAAAAAATTTATTAGTGTAGAGCATTTTACAGCAGTTTATTTTTAGTTTATTTTTAACATTTAAGTAAACTTGAATCCATTAAATTATACAGCATTTGATTTAGGTTTCTGTTAAAAAATTTGGTAAAATTTTTATTAGTGTACAGCAGTTTATTTTTAACATTTAAGTAAACCTTGAATCAATTAAATTGTTGAAACTGAATGACTGATCTATCCGGACAGACTATTCATGAGTGGTACTGCTCATCACATAGTATTGCGATTATTATGTGATTTATTGAAAAAAATGAAATCTATATATGATCGTTCATTTTTTTATTTTACTTTGCAAAAGCATTCAAAAAAGTTGAAAGTTGTTCACATAGAATTTGGGAATTGTGATTTATTGAAAAAAAAACCTATAAGGTTATATTATTTTTCATTTTTTTATTTTACTTTAGACAAACATCCAAAAATTATAATTTATTTGAAAAAAATGAAATCTATAAAATTATATCATCATTCATTTTTTTATTTTACTTTGAACAAGTATCCAAAAACTTTATGCAAAGTTGTTTACATATAAATTTTCAATTACAATTACAAAGTCATTATAATTTTAATTTTTTTAGTTTTTTTTAAATGTATTTTACTATTCAAAAAAAATTTACATTTTGCAAAATACATAAAACTATATATTTTTTCAAAAAAGAATAGTTGGTAATATAACTACACTGTAAAAAAAAAAAAAAAACATAAAGTCAAAACTGTCAGGTTTTTTTTTTCCAAAAATTCATGTCACAAAAATTGTACTGAGAGTATAGTAATCTGATATAGATCCAACCTTTATATATAATGCCATAAATTTCTCTTTGCAGGTCCAATCAGATATACTCATTACCACTCAATGCAGAAAAAATAATCACAAAAAACATTATATATATATATATATATATATATATATAAACATGAGACTATTTTACAGAGTATTTAATATTTAAAATTCATGTCATTTAGTTTCAAATTCATAAAATCATGTCATTTAGTTTCAAATTCATAAAAAGCATGGAGCAGTGTTATTTCTCAAATATGTTAAAATACAATGGAAATGCACTAGAAAATATTGACTGCCATTTTTAAGAATTTAATATAGTACATTGTTAACATAAATTTTGAAAGATGAAAATGAAAAAGATTGGTATATCAATCACTCTTTTAAAAAGCCATTTATCATAGTTCATCTTTTACATTAGATTTGAAAGATGGAAAATAATAAGATATGTCAAGATGGAAAATGAAAAGGATTGTGATATCAACCACTCTTTTAAATAGCCATCTATCATAGTCCATCCTTAACATTAGATTTGAAAGATGAAAAATAATAAGATATGTCAACAAATCATTGATTGTGCTAATACTTATTTACTGGACTCCATTAGTCATCATAACAATAATACTTAAATTAGTACTTATTTACTCTACTCCATTAGTCATCATCACAATAATATTAAACAAAATTCCATTTCCATTGTATTTTAACATATTTGAGAAAGGACTCTACAATATTTACAATATATTTGTTCATACAAAGGTCTAACTTAAAGAGACCACAAAACATTAATATATTTGAGAAAGAACGTTTGCAACATTTGCAATATATTTGTTCATACAACGGTCTAACTTAAAGACTCTGCAACATTTGCAATATATTTGTTCAAACTACGGTCTAACTTAAAGAGACAAAAAAACAATAATTCCATTAATGTGTTTTCGTCTCTTTAAGTTAGAACATTGTGTGAGCAAATATATTGCAAATGTTGCAGAGTCCTTTCTCAAATATATTAAAATACAATGGAAATGAAGTAAGAGACTCCTGTATGAACAAATATATTGCAAATGTTGCACATTCCTTTCTCAAATATGTTAAAATACAATGGAAATGAAGTAACTCTAAAATATTGAATGTCAACTTTAAGTATTTAATATAATAGATTGTTAACATTAATTTTGAAAGATGGAAAATGAAAAGGATTGATATATCAACCTCTTTTAAATATCCATTTATCATAGTCCATCCTTAACATTAGATTTAAAATATGGAAAATAATAAGATATGTCAACCAACCACTACTTGTGATAGTACTTATTTAATGGACTCCATTAGTCATCATCAGAATAATAATGAAATTAGTACTTATTTACTAGACTCCATTAGTTATCATCACAATAATACTAAAACTAGCAACAACCACTTTATAAAAGTGGTTGCCTATCTTGGGCCAAGGAGACCACCTAGGGAACGCCCACTTGGGGCACACAAGTCAATCACCTAGGCGCAACACTTCTTCACCTTTTGATGATGAATTAAATATATGTAAAATAAATGGTTCCCTCAGTATATAAGGTGAACCGGGACTAAAATAAAGCATTCTTACCTTTTCTTCTGAAGCTATGTGTCTTGGTTGTTTTTCTTTTCTGAGTTTGCATTTTACATTCACGGCAATTTCATTTTTAGGTTTTCTAAAGAATAACTAGTGCACCTTCCTTCATGGTTGCCTCCTGGTGACTCCGCTTGTCATGCTTCCACTTCTGAGAGAAATATTATCCCATTAGCTAGCCACTCTCTCATGAAGCAAATTGTTTCCTTCGAGTTTTTCGAGGCAGAAGGGAGGGTGCACCAACTGGGGTTTGCGCCCTTGTTTCTTTGTTGGAATGAAGTGAGTGTGCCCTCTTCCCTTGTTGCATTGTGCTTCTCCCACTGATTCCCGGAGATCATTCTGATATCACCAAAGCCTCTTGGCCACTCTCGGATCATCCCGGATTGGATCCCCATTGCTTGGTTACCAAAACCAATGGTGCACCCCTGTTCAGATTTGTTCCCCTGAGGAGAGTTTGGTGAGAAATCGGGCTATGGCTTGCGTGGTCACCTTCTCCTGTAGATCACCTTCTTGGGCAGATCAATTGATGTCGCCTTCTTGGGTAGATCAATTGGTATCAGAACCTCAAGATCCATGGAAAATCTTTTGATCTTAAAGATTGAGCCAAAAAAAATTGAGGTTTTCATGATATAGTCCAGATTTTGCCCATTCCAGGGTTTCCATTTTTATGCAAGAAGCTTAATAGATCGCATAATCCCCAAGGGCGCCCACATCTCCATTGCCACTGAGAGGAGTTCCATAGATCTAAAAAAATACAGATATCTCCTTGTAGACTAGTTCAAGCTCTGTTTCTTTAAGGTTTTGCGTCCTGTTCTCTCAAAACAGAGTCCTCTGTTCAGCATTGCAAACTAGGGGCATATTTTCTCTTCAGTTGGCCTCAAAATGCCTCCACGCAAAGATCCTTTGGCAGTCGACTCAGACTCCAACACATCAAATCTCGTCCAAGATATTGCCTCCGTTCTCAATGAGTTGCTCAGAATGCAACAACAAAAGAATCTAGATCCCTTCCGGTTGGACACTCGAATCCAAATACCCAATTTTGTTGGTCAAACCAATGGTGAAATTGTGGATTCTTGGATCCATAACCTCTCCACCTATTTCAATACATGTCCAGGCCTTACCGAGGAAAGAAAGCTCCAGATTTCTGCCTTGCAATTAGAAGGAATGGCACAAACTTGGTGGGATACAGAGCAAGAGAAGACCACATTTGTGATAGAGATTGGGGATGCTCCAAAATCCTCTACTTCCAAACCCATCAAAACCTGAGCTCGACTTTCTGAATCTTTGAGAAATCGCTTCTACCCACCCGGGTATGTGCAATCCTTATGGATCAAATGGCACCAACTTCAACAACTCCCTTCATAAGGAGTGCAAGGCTACATAGACTTCTTCTGCAAGATGCGCCTCTTACTTCATGTTCCAAATCCGGAAGAGGTACTCGTATTAAAATTTGTGGTTGGTTAATTCATTCAATTTTGTCGAGAAGTAGAGCTGTTTGAAAATCCAATTTTAGACAAAACATTTCAAAGATATTTGGCTATAGAAAGGAAATTCGCTCCTAGAGGTTGTATTCCTCAGTCCCACCCCTACACCAATGCCCCCCCCCCCACCTCTCAACCATCCATATCCCATATGTCATCCCTCTTTCCACCTCCTCCGGCTCAAAACCCCACAYCCAATACAAATACAAGGACACCCTGGTGCTCATTCCATAAAAMTACTTCACACAATTCATCAGATTGTCCAATCCTCCAAAATCTAAAAACCAACAAAACCCTACTCACTGAGCTCATTGTGCCTTCCCAAGTAGAAGATACCAAAGAAGTTCCTCTGGACAATCCCACAGAATTATATCCCTCACTGATTCTAATGACCCATGAAGATTCGAACTCATCCACCCAACCCCTCTTCACCCATAACTCCCAAATCAAAAATGCCTTGGCTTTACTGATTATGGATAATGGAAGCTAGAAAAATTTGGTGTATCAAGACCTTATCAACCACCTTAATCTTGTTACTACTACACATCTGCAACCCTATCAACTCGAATGGGTCCAGAAGGATGGCCCTCRGCTCTTAGTTTCTAAGCATTGTCTGGTCACTTTTKCCATAGTCCAATTCAAATATATTGTCCTTTGTGATGTCTCCCCCTTGGATTGTGCAGATTTGTTGCTCGGTATCCCATACCAAACCCAAATAAATGTTATTTATCTAGCCAAATCCTGCCAGTACAAAATTACCRAAGAAGGCCACACTTATATCTTAACTGCAGCAAAACCAAAACCCCCTTCTATCAAAGAACAAATCCCGCATGTACACTTAAACCAATGTGTCTCTCTCTATTTGGTGCACCCAATAACACCAAAAAATACCACACACCATGTTCTTAAAACAATGACTCCCCTCCTCCACAAGTTTGCAGAGGTATTTCAACCTCTGGAGGGACTTCCCCCCTCCCAACACATTGACCATTCCATTTATCTCATCCCCGGATCTGCTTTACCTAACGCCCCTACTTACCAGTTGGCCCCAACAGAAACAGAGGAAATGGAAAGATAACTAACTGACCTCATCAACTCTGCCCACATCCAACCTCCATCTTCTCCCTGTGCTTATGTTGCATTTTTCATCCCTAAAAGAGATACCTCATAAATGTGCCTTGTCACTGATTACTGAGCCTTGAGAAAAGCCACAATAAAAAATGGTTACCCCTTGCCCCGGATTGAGGAACTACTCGACACCCTCCAAGGAGCTAAGTGGTTTACTAAATTGGATTTGACAACCGGCTACCATCAAGTTCGAATGAACCTATATGATGTTTGGAAAACAACGTTCAAGACCAAATTTGGTCTTTTTGAGTGGAAAGTCGTGCCTTTTGGCCTCACCAACGCCCCAGCCACTTTCATGAGGCTCATAAATGACAACTTTAGAGCACATTTGGGTCGATTTGTGGTCATCTACTCAGATGACATTCTCATCTTCACTTGAACATGGGACACTCACATGCAACATGTCCGACAAGTTCTCCAAATTATCCAAGAACACAAGTTGCAAGTCAAAGCAAAGAAGTCATATTTTGGTCAGACTGCAGTTCCCTATCTCGGCTTTGTGGTCAGCTCAGAGGGTATTCAACCAGATCCAACCCACATCCAAGCATTGCAACAATGGCCTCTACCTTCTTCAGCTAAGGAGTTGAAAATATTTATGGGTGGCATCAATTTCTATCATAAGTTCATTCCCTCTTTTTCAAATCTTTCTATACCTTTGCATCAGCTCTCAAATACTTCTACATTCATCTAGACTAAAGAAGAAACTAGTCACTTTGCTCAACTCAAAGACGCCCTCTACTCATCCCATGTTTTTCATCTGTCGGACCTCTCCCAACCCTTTGATATTGAGTCTCATGCCTCAAAATATGCTATTGGTGTTGTACTTAAACAAGGAGTACACCCCATTTCTTACCACTCTGAAACCTTGTCTGAGGCAAAGAAAATTTATAGTACCTATGACAAGGAATTTTATAGTCTGGTTCAAGCACTCAAACAATGGAGGCATTATTTGTTGGGTAAAGAAACCATTTTGCATACCAACCACCACCCTTTTATTTTCATCAACTCTCAATCTAAGATTTAGGAACAAAGGCACCTTAAATGGGCCTCCTACATTCAACAATTTCACTTAGTCATCAGATATAAGAAAGGCACTTCTAATAAGATGGTTGATTTTCTAAGTCGACCTCCCACTCCAGTTCTTTCCATTCTAGAAGTGCGTTGTGCTACTTATAACACATGGAAAGATCAATATGCTACTGACCTTGACTTTCGAGAGATTTGGGAATATTTTCAAAGTCCCACAGTGATCAATCAAACCCCCTTCCTAGACTACACTATTCAGGATGGGTGGCTATATAAGTTGAATTTTCTATGTGCTCCACACTAAGAAGACCGCCTCTTGCTCATCAGGGAGGTGCATGCTTCAGCCTATGGGGGTCACTTCGGGACCACAAAGACCATCCAACATCTACAATGCCATTTTCATTGGCCTTCAATGCAGCCTCAAGTTGAAAAAATTATCATAGCTTGTGCATTATGCTCACAATCCAAGCCATCCAACCAGAAGCATGGGTTGTATCAACCACTGTCGCTTCCTTCTCAGCCTTGGGAGTCAATATCAATGGATTTCCTCAGTGGACTTCCAACAACCCAAAAGAAACATGATGCAATCTGGGTAGTGGAATGACACTTCAGTAAAATGGCACTTTTTATCCCATGCACAAAGACTACTACAGCAACACAAACAGTGGAACTCTACTTCTGACATGTCTGACCCCATTTTGGCCTCCCAAGAACTATCATCTCAGAAAAATATTCTCGCTTCCTCGACACATTTTGGAATACCATATGGGTACTATTAGGGTTCAGCCTCAAGTTTTCTACTGCATTCCATCCTCAAACGAGTGGTCAAACATAGGTTGTCAACAGAGTCTTGGTTCATGCTCTCCGAACTCATTTTGGGCACAGCAAACAATGGGTCAATTACTTGCACATTCTACAGCATAGCTACAACAAGGTAACACATTCTTTTACAGGATTTTCACCTTTTGAAGTTTCCTTGGGCTTCCAACCAACATCTCCAACCAAGCTCCCACTCACTTGGGCTCCTCAAGGTACCTTCAATCAACAATAGGAACAACTTTCATCTCAACGATTTCTCCAACAAATTGCACAATGCCACAGTACAGTAACAACAACACTCAAAGAAGCCCAAGATCATGCCAAGCAGCACCATGACAAATAAATAACCTTCATGTCCTTTCAACCAGGTGATCAAGTCTGGTTACACTTGGATAAGAAGCACTTCAAAGGCCACCATCACAAGATTCTTCCAATTAGATATGGTCTGTATACAATACTCGACAAGATTGGAGAAAATACATATAGGTTGGATCTGCCACCACAACTCAGAATCCACAATGTTGATAATGTAAATCACTTTTTTTTTATATATATAAATGAAAATAGGCAAGAGAAAAACCTTTAAAAATCTCATCCCAACCAACTGCTTGAGCTCATAAGTGACGACGATTACCTTTAAAAATTGAAACCTATGGATCTCCTCACTGTAATGTCAAGTTAGAATCCAATGAATATTACACATTTCTAGAATTTGCAGAAGAAAAAGAGGTTAGAGTGACATTCTCCAATGCACATGTAATTAAACCAAAGGAATTGCACTTGAGTATCAATGTTGAAGCCACACCCTCTTCGCAATATTATATTATACTTGAGGTTCCAATTTTAAACATTATTCAAGGAAACCATTATGGCGTTACTGAAAGGGCCACTCATTGCACATCCAAATTCAAACTACAAATTTTTCTCACGGAATCCATTAGTTATTCATCTTGAAGTGCAACTTTCCTTCGAAGTGCTAATTTACTAAATACTTCTATTCAAACTACAATTTTTTCTCATCGAATCCACTAGTTATTCATCGCGAGAGCAACCTTCCTTCGAAGCACTAATTTTGGAAGTAGACCTGAAAACTACTGTGATTTCCAGGTTTAGGACAACAAATCAAAAAGGTATTATGACTGGAAATAACTTCAATGAACAAATGAATACTTTTTAAATACCTTGGCTAATCTCATTCTGTAAATACTTACCTGCGCTCCAAAAACCACTTCGTCAGTGGACTTATTTCACAACGCGTGACCTGGATAATCATCATGAACTCTTTCAACACGGTTTCTTGTTTGGTTCTCTAGCAGACCTTGGGAAGCCGATACAGTTTTCTCTATAAAAGATGTTGAGGGTGATCTACCCTAACATTCGATGTTTTATTAAACCCTATACCATACCAAGTCTATCAAACTAATCACACTAAACCCTATAGCATTCATTGCATGTTCTTCGGTATCTCTCTGCTGGATCCATCTCCACCCCAATTCCTAGAATGGACATTTACGAATCCACAATACCTTCTCTCTTATCAGGTATATGTAAGGTTGTTTTTCACTAATTTGAATCCTTCAGGAAATGGATTTAATGTCATCTGATCCAATGGGAAGGTTATATTTGAGATCTACTTGCAGATTTATTTTCCAACTTTATTTTAGATTTATCTTTTAGATCTACAATTCTGGATGCTACAACTAGGAAATGGCTTCACGGATCACACATGTAATTGGTTTCACTAATTATATATGTAGTTAGCTCTTATAAGGTGTCTGCAACCATTTCATGGTATTCTTTGTGCTAGGATATAAAATATTTCCATAATGAGGTTAAGTTCTATATTAGAGAATTTTCCATTAAGTAGTTATGATGCCGCAATATCACTTTCCTCGGATTTTTCAGAAATGACAACTCATATGTTTGGTGGGAAAAAKGTTTGTGAAACAATCAAAATTGATAACACTAAATATTTAGATTGAATTAAAAAATATTATAAAATCTTGATGCATGGAATMCGCCCAGAATACAAGTGGAGCAATCCAAATCTGCAGACATTGACCCGCCAAAAGTCTTGAACTKCTAATAATGTTGGAATTGAAATGTCCCTCATTTACAATAATTGTCCTATATGTGGTTCTACTATGGAATCAATAAAGAAGGGTTCTATGATATGCAAATCCACGTGTAAAATTTTCTCTTGATTTTTTTGTTAATGAAAGGTAAAAAAATATTAAATGCCAATAAGATTGGAATTGGAATGTACCCCACTTGATATTAGTTGAATGTTGAATGAATAAAAAAGATTGATATTAATTTGGTGTTAGTTGAGTATTTTAGGGTTMCATGTGTAAAATCTTAAGAAAAATTATTTAATAATGTTTTTTATTATTGATATAGTGTATTGTTATTTATTCATTGATAAGAGTGGTATTYCAGTGATAGTTATTTTAAAATTAAACAAGTTATTTTAATTTTATTTTAAAATTAAACAAGTTATTTTTTTCTTTGAAATTAAATTTATAATAATAATAAATTTAATAAAATATTTTTTTTATAAATAAAACTATTTGGTTATTTAGATGTACTCTTAAAAATATTCAAGCATAAGTATAAAATTACAACAAATATTATACCAACATGTCCATATGAAACACTAAAACAAAAATAGTCCTCAATAACTATCTACATATTTATATAATCCTCAATAATTATCTACATATTTATATAGAGAGAGAGTAAAACAAAGTTGATAAAGTCTAATTTAACAATTATTAAGATTTTCTATCCTAGCACAATATATCCATCAATGAAACATGTCAATGATCCATAAAAAGCATCATAATATACCCAATCATATGTCACATATGCAATAACATAAATACTCAAACCATATACAGTCCACTTCCTTGCTCCAGAGTCCAAGGAGGTCCATTGATGCCATCGACATCCTCAATCTGTCAAGAGTCCTACACACTCAGGAGAAACTAGTCAATAGCACCTATCTATACATAAATAGCATAACTTAACATCATAATCCACAATCTCATCATCAGAGTCCATAAGCGAAGCGAACAATCATATAATGAACCGGATGACTTGCACGCAAGTGTTCTCAAAGAATAAGTCACATCAAGTGCGTGCAAGACCAAGATGTTACAACATTTACAAATGTGTGATACCTTCTCTCTCATCAGGTATATGTAAGGTTGTTTGTCACTAATTTGGATCCTTTAGGCAATGGATTAAATGTGATCTGATCCAATGACCAGGTTATATTTGAGATCTACTTGCATATTTATTTTCCAACTTTATTTTAGATTTATCTTTTAGATCTACAATTCTACGTTTATTGGGCGCTACAACTAGGAATTGGTTTCACAGATCACACATTTAATTGGTTTCACTGATTATATATGTAGTTATCTCTTGCAAGGTGTCTGTAAATTTTTACGATCCATTTCATGGTATTCTTTGTGTTAGGATAAAAAATATTTCAATAATGAAGCTAAGTTTTATATTAGATAATTTTCTCTTAAGTAGTTATGATGCCACAATATCACTTTCCTAGAATTTTTTAGAAATGACAAATGATGTGTTTGGTGGGAAAAAGGTTCGTGAAACAATCAAAATTTTGATGACACTCAATATTTGGTTTGAATTAAAAAAAATTATAAACTCTTGATGCATGGAATCCGCCCAAAATACAAGTGGAGCAATCCAAATCTGAAGAGATTGACCCAACAAAAGTCTTGAAATGCTAATAATGTTGGAATTGAAATGTCCTTCATTTACAATAATTGTCCAATATGTTCTTCGACTATGGAATGAATGAAAATTGGTATTAATTTGGTGTTACATCATTATTTTAGGGTTCTATGATATGAAAAGCCATGTGTAAAATTTTCTCTTGATTTTTTGTTAATGAAAACTGAAAAATATTTAATAATGTTAATGAAAACTGAAAAATATTTAATAATCTTTTTATTACATATATATTATATTGTTACTTATCAATGAATAGTTGTAAATTAAAGAATATTATAATCTCTATTCTTGATGCCTCTAATCCACCTAGAAGAAAAGTGGAGGAAATCCAAATGTGCACACATTTATTCGCCAGAGTTTTTGAAATGACAATAAGATTGGAATTGGAATGTCTCTCACTTGATATTACTTGATTGCGGAATGAATAAAGAAGACTGATATTAGTTTTGTATTAGTTGAGTATTTTAGGGTTTGTGATATGCAAATACATGTGTAAAATCTTAGGCAAAAATATATAATAATTTTTTGTATTATTGATATATTATATTGTTATTTATTCAATTATAGGAATGGTACTCAAGTGATAGTTATTTTAAAATTGAACGTATTTTTTTTCTTTGAAATTAAATTAATATTAATAATAAATTTAATAAAATGTTTTTTTTAAATAAAACTATTTAGTTATTTAGATGTACTCTTAAAAATATTCAAACATAAACATCAAATGACAACAAATATTATACCAACATGTCCATATAAAACACTAGAACCAAAATAAGCTTCAATAATTATCTACATATCTATATAGACACACTAAAACAAAGTTGATAAAGTCTAATTTAAAACAATTATTAAGAGTTTTTGAAATAGAATTCTTGCATTTTCTTATTTCTAAACTAGTCAAGTAAACTTATTCATCTTACTATGTGTTAACATAAACAACATTATATGTTTTTAGTCATAGTGGATAACACGTTTATACTTCCTAATGGATATTAAGTTCTTTAGTGTTTTCTATCTTTAAGAATGTTAAGAAGGAAGTATAATAATATTTGGATTTATACCATGTCTTTATGTTTATAAATTCATTTTTAGAAACTAATTATCATTATCATTATAATAATTATAATTATAATTATTTATCTTTTGTTTTGATACATTTTATAAATGATTATTTTGTTGATTAACTTAAATTGTTTAAAATAATAATAAAAATATTAACTTACAAAATACAAGTATGATTCTAATTTTCATTCTATGTAATATATTGCATCAGTTCAAAGTTGCGATCTTTTTCACAAAGGAAACACTTAGTTAGATTTTTTTTTTCAAAACTAAGCCAAAAATTCGTTTTTCGTTATGCATCAAACAGAAACAAACCTTGTCATGAGATGAAGATGCATCGAAATTGTAATCTCGTGAACAAATTGGACGTCCAACATGGAAAACATAGTAATGTTGTAATGTGTCAAACATAGTAACATTGCACTCTGTCGAACATAGTAACATTACAATTTGTCGAGCATAATAATGTCACAATGTCAAAAACATAAATTGACATCACAATCTGATGAACATAGCCATTTCATTGTAATGTGGATAGTAATGTTGTAATGTGACAAAAATTAATAGACGTTGCAATGTGTCGCACATCACCCTACCACCATAATGTGTTGAACATTTCCTCATGACACAATGTCATGCACATATCCCAACGTCGCAATGTGACAAACATTTACAAATGTTGCAATGTGGAAAACATAGTAAGCTTGCAAGCTACCAAACATAGTAATGTCACAATGTGACGAAAATAGACGTGGTGTCACAATGTGACAAACATAAACAAACATCACAATGTAACGAACATAGTCCCATTGTCACAATGTGACAATCATATCCTCATGGTCCAATGTGACGCTCGTATTTTGACGTCACATTGTGAAAAAAAAATCGAAACATTACAATGGGACGAATACAACCCATAGTTGAAATGTGTTGTACGTAATTGAATGTGGAAATGTGAGAGACATTTACCAACATTGGAATGAGACGAACATTTTCTCACATTCCATTGTGAATGTAGCAATATGTTGCTTATCGTCTTGTCGTCGCAATGTCACACACATATCCCGAGGTCGCAATGTGCCAAACATTTCCAAATGTTGCAATGTGTCAAACATAATAACATTGCAATCTACCAACCATAGTAATGCTACAACATGACAAACATAGCCATGTCATCACAATGCGATGAACATATCCTCATGTTCGAATGTGACGCATGTATCATGACGTCGCATTGTGACAAATATTTCCAAATGTCGCAATGAGATGAACACAACCCATTTTCGCAATGTGATATAAACAACTGAATGTTGCAATGTGAAAAACATACACCAACATTGCAATGAGACAAAAATTTCCCAACATCACAATTTAATGAACATATCCCACTATTGGATTATGACAAACTTATTCCAATGCCATAATGTGAAAAAATAAAAAATCATTTGTTGTAATTTGATGACCATAATCTTACGATCTCATGTGACGAACAAAAGTTGATGTCACAATGTGACGAACAAAAGTTGATGTCACAATGGGACGAACAAATCTGATTTTGCAATCTAAGGAACAAAACATGATCAATATTGCAATACAATAGTTCCATACTAAACTATGCTTAAACATAATCAACATGGCCCACCAAAATCATATCCACATGGCCAATGAAGGTCAACCATGGATATGGTCGACCATAGTAAACCCTGGTCAACCATAGTCAACCAAGGTCATTATTAATTAATGTATTAATGTGTTAATAATTTGAAAGGTTACATTATACATTAATGTATTAATAGTTTATTTTTTACATTATATCAATGCAATAATGTATTATTGATGTAGTAATAATTTAATAATGTATAATGTCATTAAGGTTAATGTATTACTACTTTATTATTGTATTACTTTATCATTGTTTTAATAATTTATTAATGTTTTAATGTATTAATACTTTAATAATGTATTTATTAATGTATTAAATGTATTTTCTGTATCATTACTCTAATAATGTATTATTAATGTATTACTTTATTAGTTTATTAATACTTTATCATTGTATTAATTAAAAATGTAATAATGTGTTAATTAATTAATACATTACATTATACATTAATGTTAATTAATGCTTTAATTTATACATTAATTTTATGTAATAATGTATCAATAGAATTAATGTATTAACAATATTAATTTATTAATATTGTTATTATATTAATAATATAGTATTAATATCACGAGAGGTAGGTGCGGGGGGGTTCTCTTTGAGCCCAGAGGAAAAAGAACTCTAAACTATCATTGGAATCTCGGGATGGATACTAACAACAAAGCCGAGTCCTATGAATTGCTAAAAGGCATTCAACTTGCTGAGACTCGGCAAATTCAAGATCTGAATTCCCTTGGCGACTCCAAAAATATAATAAGACTGATGGTCCACATGACCGACCCAAGTGATTTAAGCCTAAAATATTTAATTGACAGAATAAGAGTTGATTCACAAGACATTAAGAGAACTTTCTACCACATTATGAGAGAACACAACAAAGAAGAGGATAAAATGGAAAATGCAGCCATTGGGAAAACTCCTTGAACCTTAGGTGTGGAAGGAGTGGAAACTTTATCCCCCCTGTTTTAATGCATCATATGATCAAGTGTCAATATAAGAAAGTCGAGGGAGGAGCTAGGAGGTGCCTCATCGCTGCTTTAAATAGTTGGGATGGACATGTGGACAGGGGAGGGGCTTGGGATCCTCGAGTCGCTAGCCTAAGAAAAACCACAGGGAGAGAGCAAGCGAGAACGGGCATGGGGGAGGATCTCGGGGATTGTCGAGCACACACAGCCAGGTGGAGGAGACGTATTGATCGCAGAGATGGATGGGAGCTAACGTTAAACCACATGGAATAGGACAACATAATAATGAGAAGGTGGAAAGGAAGGGCAAGTCCCATCACTCAAGGAAAAGTGGCGGCTGACGGATTAAGAAGTTTCATCATGGAGTGGAAATATTAGACACCCCATCCTTTAGCGTTCGTGGGAGTTCAAGTCGCCAAGGATCAAAAGCGGACGTACAAGGTGTGCGAAAACCCTACCACCCGGATTATTCACCAAATTGATGTCATAAAGACCTCCAAGACTGGGATCATCGATATTGATGGTACTGTTCACAGGGAAAATCTCGTGAGAAAGCAGGTTGGCACGATCATACCATTAATTAAAACATGGGAGATAATGGCCTCGTCCTCACTCCTTACAAAAAGATGTTTGGTAGCCTGGGTAAGTTTATATGCACACCCCCATTCGTTTGGTGTTGAGCATTTCTCCCCCCATAGCTCTCCCTCTTCTAGTTTTTCCCTGTTTTGGTATCTTCTACCGAAAGTATTCGGTGAACTATAATCACAGAAGTTTTATTAGAAAAGGAGGATGCAACATAAATTTATATTGTTACTATTATGCATCTTGCATCTGTTATAGGATCTACTCTAGATGGCATCTCTCGAAGGTCTTTAATGACCAATTTTTTGTAATCGAGTGGATTCTTCCACACCTTCAATATATATTTTCCGAGTTTTTGTAATATATATATATATATATATATATATATATTATTAATATATTAATAATAATACTATTATGTATCACTTTAATGTATTAATGTATTACTTTAGTATTTTACTTTACTACATTAATATCATCATGTTCCAATGTGGCTCACGTATCCTGATGTCGCACTATGACAGAAGTTTCCAAACATTACAATGAGACAAACACAACCCATTCTCGTAATGTGATGTACACAACCAAATGTGGAAAACATTTCCTAACATTGCAATATGACGAGCATAGCCTACTATTGCAATGTGACAAACCTATTCCAATGTCATAATATG
Source organism: Picea engelmannii (assembly GCA_009831015.1). Classification (NCBI taxonomy): domain Eukaryota; kingdom Viridiplantae; phylum Streptophyta; class Pinopsida; order Pinales; family Pinaceae; genus Picea; species Picea engelmannii. The sequence goes on along the minus strand of ML778691.1, from coordinate 519,382 downwards.
ACAAACAAAAATACTTCATCGTAATTTGATGACCATAACCTTACAATATCATGTGACGAAGAAAAGTTGATGTAACAATGTGACGAAAAAAATATAATGTTGCAATGTGATGAACAAAACATGATCAACATTGCAACGCATTAGTTCCATAGTAAACTATGGTTAAACATATTCAACATGGCCCACCATAATCAAATATGCATGGGAAACGAAGTTCAACCATGGGTATGGTCAACCATAATAAACCCTGGTCAACCATAGTCAACCACAGTCAACCATGGTGAAGGATAACCACGATCAATCATAGTCAACCTTTCCTTCTCAAACTCAACTAAGGTCTACCAAAGTTAACCATAGTCATGGTTAACCGTAAAGAACCATGATCATGCACAACCATAAGAAACCATGATCATGCTCAACCATAGTGAAGCAAATTCATTCTCAAATAATGTATTAATGTGTTAATAATTTAATATGTTGCATTGTACATTAATGTTTTAATACTTTAATTTTTACATTATATATTAATGCAATAATTTATTCTTAATGTATTAAGAATTTAATAATATATTACTAGTCATTAAAGCTAATGTATTGCTACTTTATACAACCTGAGTGTGCCTAATGGTTAAGAACATATGTTTCCTCTTAAGAGGTCACAAGTTCAAATCCAGAGGGGGGTAGAGTATGTATACCTCCGTAGACTTTACCAGTCAAATCGTTGGGTGGAGGGGGGTCCCTTGTCCCTCAGACAAAGGGGTCTCATACACCAATTTAGTGTGGCTTGGTCGTGACCTTAAAAATAGATTATTATTATTATTATTATATTACTTTATTAGTATATTAATACTTTGGAGTTGTATTAATTAATATTGTATAAATGTTTTAAGTAATTAATACATTACATTATTAATGTTTCAATTAATTAATACATTAGATTATACATTAATATCAATTAATACTTTAATTTATACATTGCATTTATGTAAAAAGTATCAATAGTGTTAATGTATAATAATATCAAATTATTAATATGATTAATGTATTAATAATATATATAATATTAATGTATTAAAAATAATACTATTAATGTATTACTTTAATGTATTACTTTTCTATATTAATATATTACTTTAATAATGTATTACTAACATAATTAAGCTTGATGTATTACTACTTTATTGATATATTATTAATGTACTATGTTCTAATCAATTAATACTTTATTAATGTTTTAAAGTATTAATAATTTATTAATATATTTAATATATAAAATGTATCTTTTATTGTTATTTTAATAATGTATTATTAATGTATTACTTTAACAGAAACAGTTGTAGGTTTTTATATTAAAAAGAGAACAACAAAATTTCAACATATACATATGGATGCGTGTAAGCACCTTTGATGCTTCTGAAAGAGCTTAATTGTCTATGGAGGTCTAAAAAAACTATATGAGCTAGTCCAAATGAACTGCAGTTCTCCCATGTAAAAATGGCGATATACATATTCAAAAACATAAAAAAAAAATTGCATTTCATAAAAGACCTGATTAATGGTTTAGAGGTTGATCGATATCTTCCTGTTGCTCCGCGTGTCGATCTTCTGGATTCACCTGTGTTGGGTTCTCCTCTGCATAGTGGCGGTTTGTGTATCCTGGATCTAAGGGAACCAAGTGATGATCATTTTTGGCTATAGAATGAAAAGAAGAGGGGAGCTAAGACTCGTCGGTGCCAACAGAGTTCGCTAGTTGCTGTGGGTTTTTCAATTGTTGGGTGACAACCCCAAGTTGTCTTGTGTTTCTATTAACTCCCCTTAAGACTATCACCAGTTCTTGATTATGGAAGATTTCATGTTGTTGCAACTGTGTCTGAAGGCATGCCAAATCCTCACGACTACCTTGGTTCTCACACTGATGTTCTCGATGATGAGCATCTATGCGCTCCTCCGCCCTCTTAACATCTGTTCGGAGTGCTCAAAATTGCTCTCAAAGCTCCCCTGATATGAAATTCGGACAAGAGCATGGTTCTCTTAACCTTCACCACATGTTGGTGCAAATATTCAGGAGAAGAGAAGGAAAGCAGGCTCTAAGCACATAGATTGAGCATAGGTTGAAGAAATGAAGAGCGTGGATGAAATGAACATAGGAGAAAAAAAAAATTGAGTGAAGGATGAGCGATCTGGTGAACCAAAAGAAGAAGTTGAGAAGTAACCGCAGCAGCCATGAGTGTTTCAACCACATTCCTTTGAGGGAAAAGTTAGCCATAATCTCCCACGATCAGAAGTGACTTTGTGCGGGATGAGAAAACAGAGGCGACGCCATAGCCTTGTAGATGATCGCTAAGGAAGGCAAGTGAAGATCCACAAATATAAGGGCGAGTGAATGCAGTTGGAGAAAGGACACGGGGAGCAGGATAGGAGGAACGTGGGCTGAGGAGGGGGGTTGCGTGCCAAGGATAAGGGAGGACCATTCGAGCGAGGGGAAGGGGAGGGGGAAGTCCACAGGAGACGAGGAAAGGGGGAAGGGGGAGGAGGGGGGGAGAAGGGATGCGAAGGGGGGAGGTGAGGAGGGCTAGAGAGAGGTGGGGTTAGAGTAGAAAGAGAGGAATGGGGGAAGGGGGAGGAGGGGGGTGGAGAAGGGATGTGAAGGGGGGAGGTGAGGAGGGATAGAGAGAGGTGGGGTTAGAGTAGAAAGAGAGGACTCAGTGAAGAAGTCCTTAGTTGTGGGTGAGAGACCATTTGAAATGGTGTAGTTAGGGCAACCAATCATAAGAGAGGCTTCGTTGATGACTAGATGGCTTTGTTCCAGGGATTTCACAGCTTTATCTAGGTTATCTACCTCGATGTTCTGAGCACAGAGAATATGAAAGAAGCGTAATCTAGTGAAGTGATGTTTTAGGGTGTTTATTTGTGAGCAGAGGCCATTGGGCGGACGATTTGTTGAGGTTGAGAGACCCCAAAGATCCTTTATAACTATTTTGGAGTCTCCTATCACTGTTAGAGTTTGAATACTTCACTCGTGAGCTAGTTTTAGCCCCATGTACACTGCTAGGGTCTATGCTCTGTTGTTGGTTGTTTTCCCCAAACCCCAAGAAAAGTCAGAACCTTTTGTCCATCGGAGTCATAGATGAATCCCCCGCACCTGCCACCCCTATTAATGTATTACTTTATTAGTGTACATTAATACTTTATTAAGGTATTAATTAATATTGTATGAATGTATTAATTAATTAATACATTAATGTTAATGTTAATTAATACTTTAATTTATACATTAAATTTATGTAATAATGTATTAATATTTTACTAATGTATTACTACTTTATTAATGTTTTAATGTCATTCGTAGTTAGGATCATAAGAAACTATGATCATCATCATTAATGTATTAATTATATATAGTATTAGTGTATTAATAATATCTATAGTATCAATGTTTTACTTTATTAGTGTATTAATAAATTTAGCAATGCATTAATTAATTAATAAATTACATTAATAATGTTTCAATCAATTAATACCTTACATTATACATTAATGTAAATCAATACTTTAATTTATACATTTTTATTGTATTACATTAATGTGTTAATAGATCATTAATTTATATAAATAAATATAATACATTAATGTATTAAGTTAATATATTATTATTATATATTATAATTAATTTAGTATATTAATAGTCATCCCCAAGACATGTCAGCCCTCAACTAGCAACAACCATTTTATAAAAGTGGTTGATCTACCCCATTAATTTGGAACGGTGGAAAATGATGTAGATAGGCATATATCAACCACTTTTATAAAGTGGTTGTTGCTAGTTAGACACTATGATAAGTCTTGAGTAAGATATTAGGAAGAGCCAACTTAAATATGGGGGCGGAAATGTAATATACCTCAAAAACTGTCTAAAAAAAAAAAAAATTGTATAAGTATCCTTGAATAGTTCGAGATTCAAGCAAGTAAGATTTATGTTATATGGCTTGAGTCTGAAAGTTTGAAAGAGTCCTTACTGTCGTCGACTGTCATTATCATTCAACTTAAAGTTTTATGATCGACGATAAGTGTTTACTCCTCATTCAATGTTTATTTCAATTCCTGTAATTATAATTACTTTCATATCTTTTTGTACCTATGACCATTACCACAGTCTTAACAACGCAAACGACTTTGGGACTTTATGGCCAAATCCTTACATGTTAGACCCTACAAATAACCCATTACCATATGTTTACAATACAAACGACTTTGGGGGTTGATGGCCTAGGCCTCATGCGTTAGTCCATACACATAATCACACGATGAAAATGAACAAACGGACTTAGATAAAAGTAGAATATTAGTCTATACTCCTCTGTGAAAAGTTTAAATATAAACAGACCCCTATAGTTTTCTTTTTTAAAATATCTGGATACAGGATAGTGGTTAGGTAAGGCCTTCCGGTTAAACTTCGAGTACGAATATTTCATAATCCTCCGATCATAATCAAATTCACCTGCACCGTTGGATTACAAGTATTGGGTCTCACACGTATTCCATATGCCCGGTATCTGAAACTCCGAAATGGAGATTAAGTCGTGGTTTCGGTACCGTTGATTTAGGGTAACCCATTTTGTGATGGCAAATTCTATCGTTGAAAGTAAAACACCGTATGGGATGTTCATTTGTTTCAATTCTGAACGAGATATGTAATACTATTTTTAAAAGAATTACAGGGTTTCCCTTCCGCCTACTTGTAATGGCATATTGGTTACTTTATTGGTTTAATATACTAGCGCCATATTGGCTACTTCCTCGAAAGGATTGTGAAAAAGGAAAAAATTACTCGACTATTGCCGGCTATATGTGTATCTTGTTTATAGTTGACTCCAGATTGCATGATGGTATATGAATTCAATTTTCACTTAATGTACTTGTGTTAAAGACTTTCCTTTTGAACTTTTAGGTGATTGTGTTGTTATTTACACAGTTAGGAATTTACTCAGGGGTATGTTTTAAGTTTCGGGATGTCCCTTCTTCCTTGGGCCTTTGCGCCTCTCCTGATTAGTTCTGGTAATTAAACTATGTTAATTCAATTCACTCCAATAATTTTCCAACATTTCAACCTATAAATTTTCATTAAACACCGGTTGATATAAAGATGTGTAAATGTTGTAGATGGTCTATAATAATTCTTGGTATTCGCAAGGTCACTTCCGTACTTTATGTCAGAGATTAATCATTTCATCACCTTATGACGGCGGATCGGTGGTCGTCTTGACCCTTCAAGACGTGAGGGTTCATTTTCAAGCGGTGGTCGCCTTAGCCTTTACAGGCCAGCCAAATACCACCATCGCCCTGGTTTAATTTTTTCTAAGGTAGAAGGGGCAAGTTTTGTTCCTATAAATACTTGAATCATATTGTAATCCACATACAGAGGGTGAGACAAGAGCTTGAAAGCATTTTTTTTTTATTTGAACTTGTCACTCTATGTTTTATTTTACTGAGTTTGTAAACTCTGTTCACGTTTTCATATTTCGGCATTCGGAGTTTATTGGTTCAAGTTGTGTGGAGTTCTCTCGTTCTTGCAAACGCCAAAACCCGAAGTGGCCCCACAACCTAATCGAATTCATGGTTCGGCGATTACCATTGTATGTTGTTCATGCATCAAGCATTACCAAACGCCAAAACCCGATATTGGTTGGGCCCCACACCTTTTTCGTGATTTCGCGATTCGGCATTTGACGTTGTGCGGTGTTTTGCATCGAGAGTTTGCAAACCCAAAAAGGACCGGGCCCACACTCCATTTCTTTTTTTTGCGATTCGAGAATTGTTGTTTGTGGCATTGGGTATTCGTAAACCCTGAAGTATTGGGCCCATATTCCATTCGCATTTTCTCATTTGGGAGTTGTTGTGTGTTGGTGTTTGTCATTTGTAATCGCCAAACCCCGAACCCCGAAACCCAAAGTGATGGGCCCACAACCTTTTCGCATTTCGAGATTCGGAAAACAGTGTGGTATTTTGTTTTTTGTATTCGGCGTTTGTAATCGCCGAAACCTGATTGACCTCCATTTTTCACACTTTAAATATATATATATATATATATATATATATATATATATATATATATATATATATATATATATATATATATATATATATATATATATATANTACTACAGTAGTAATCCAACCCACAGTACAAATCTTCTTTAAGAATTGACTAGTCATATCCTTCCAGCTAGTATACTTTCAGGAACTAGTATTCATCACAGTAATGAGATGCAGCAAAGATAATCCATTCTGAACTAGTAGAGAGACATTCTAGCAATTCCTAAGTTTGCAATAGGGTGTTACACATTATTTTCGTCATCCCTATGATCGTTAATGATGTAAACCTATCTATTGCCTTTAGAGGGGTCACAGTGGCCTGAGTTCCTGAAGAGAGATGGAAGAAGAACTTTTCCTGGGAAAAGAAGTTGCATTTTCCTATGTAAAAACCTTATAAAGAGAAATTTCTGCAGGTTGCTATATAGGCAGGGTGCGAAAATGACAAATTCCCGCAGGTTGCTATATAGCCAGGGTGCGAACTTTCCGCAGGTTGCTATATAGCTAGGGTGCGGACATTCCAGCACGTGGAAAAACGTACGGTTTCTCGATTTTTCTAGAAGGAGAAGCTTCTTGGGTGAGGTGGCATCCGAACGGTTTGGATCTTACTCGCTTTCATGATTTAGTGGGATCATCCTAA
>ML778691.1:501458-512552 GCA_009831015.1 Picea engelmannii | reverse complement strand
CAGTGATAGTTATTTTAAAATTAAACAAGTTATTTTAATTTTATTTTAAAATTAAACAAGTTATTTTTTTCTTTGAAATTAAATTTATAATAATAATAAATTTAATAAAATATTTTTTTTATAAATAAAACTATTTGGTTATTTAGATGTACTCTTAAAAATATTCAAGCATAAGTATAAAATTACAACAAATATTATACCAACATGTCCATATGAAACACTAAAACAAAAATAGTCCTCAATAACTATCTACATATTTATATAATCCTCAATAATTATCTACATATTTATATAGAGAGAGAGTAAAACAAAGTTGATAAAGTCTAATTTAACAATTATTAAGATTTTCTATCCTAGCACAATATATCCATCAATGAAACATGTCAATGATCCATAAAAAGCATCATAATATACCCAATCATATGTCACATATGCAATAACATAAATACTCAAACCATATACAGTCCACTTCCTTGCTCCAGAGTCCAAGGAGGTCCATTGATGCCATCGACATCCTCAATCTGTCAAGAGTCCTACACACTCAGGAGAAACTAGTCAATAGCACCTATCTATACATAAATAGCATAACTTAACATCATAATCCACAATCTCATCATCAGAGTCCATAAGCGAAGCGAACAATCATATAATGAACCGGATGACTTGCACGCAAGTGTTCTCAAAGAATAAGTCACATCAAGTGCGTGCAAGACCAAGATGTTACAACATTTACAAATGTGTGATACCTTCTCTCTCATCAGGTATATGTAAGGTTGTTTGTCACTAATTTGGATCCTTTAGGCAATGGATTAAATGTGATCTGATCCAATGACCAGGTTATATTTGAGATCTACTTGCATATTTATTTTCCAACTTTATTTTAGATTTATCTTTTAGATCTACAATTCTACGTTTATTGGGCGCTACAACTAGGAATTGGTTTCACAGATCACACATTTAATTGGTTTCACTGATTATATATGTAGTTATCTCTTGCAAGGTGTCTGTAAATTTTTACGATCCATTTCATGGTATTCTTTGTGTTAGGATAAAAAATATTTCAATAATGAAGCTAAGTTTTATATTAGATAATTTTCTCTTAAGTAGTTATGATGCCACAATATCACTTTCCTAGAATTTTTTAGAAATGACAAATGATGTGTTTGGTGGGAAAAAGGTTCGTGAAACAATCAAAATTTTGATGACACTCAATATTTGGTTTGAATTAAAAAAAATTATAAACTCTTGATGCATGGAATCCGCCCAAAATACAAGTGGAGCAATCCAAATCTGAAGAGATTGACCCAACAAAAGTCTTGAAATGCTAATAATGTTGGAATTGAAATGTCCTTCATTTACAATAATTGTCCAATATGTTCTTCGACTATGGAATGAATGAAAATTGGTATTAATTTGGTGTTACATCATTATTTTAGGGTTCTATGATATGAAAAGCCATGTGTAAAATTTTCTCTTGATTTTTTGTTAATGAAAACTGAAAAATATTTAATAATGTTAATGAAAACTGAAAAATATTTAATAATCTTTTTATTACATATATATTATATTGTTACTTATCAATGAATAGTTGTAAATTAAAGAATATTATAATCTCTATTCTTGATGCCTCTAATCCACCTAGAAGAAAAGTGGAGGAAATCCAAATGTGCACACATTTATTCGCCAGAGTTTTTGAAATGACAATAAGATTGGAATTGGAATGTCTCTCACTTGATATTACTTGATTGCGGAATGAATAAAGAAGACTGATATTAGTTTTGTATTAGTTGAGTATTTTAGGGTTTGTGATATGCAAATACATGTGTAAAATCTTAGGCAAAAATATATAATAATTTTTTGTATTATTGATATATTATATTGTTATTTATTCAATTATAGGAATGGTACTCAAGTGATAGTTATTTTAAAATTGAACGTATTTTTTTTCTTTGAAATTAAATTAATATTAATAATAAATTTAATAAAATGTTTTTTTTAAATAAAACTATTTAGTTATTTAGATGTACTCTTAAAAATATTCAAACATAAACATCAAATGACAACAAATATTATACCAACATGTCCATATAAAACACTAGAACCAAAATAAGCTTCAATAATTATCTACATATCTATATAGACACACTAAAACAAAGTTGATAAAGTCTAATTTAAAACAATTATTAAGAGTTTTTGAAATAGAATTCTTGCATTTTCTTATTTCTAAACTAGTCAAGTAAACTTATTCATCTTACTATGTGTTAACATAAACAACATTATATGTTTTTAGTCATAGTGGATAACACGTTTATACTTCCTAATGGATATTAAGTTCTTTAGTGTTTTCTATCTTTAAGAATGTTAAGAAGGAAGTATAATAATATTTGGATTTATACCATGTCTTTATGTTTATAAATTCATTTTTAGAAACTAATTATCATTATCATTATAATAATTATAATTATAATTATTTATCTTTTGTTTTGATACATTTTATAAATGATTATTTTGTTGATTAACTTAAATTGTTTAAAATAATAATAAAAATATTAACTTACAAAATACAAGTATGATTCTAATTTTCATTCTATGTAATATATTGCATCAGTTCAAAGTTGCGATCTTTTTCACAAAGGAAACACTTAGTTAGATTTTTTTTTTCAAAACTAAGCCAAAAATTCGTTTTTCGTTATGCATCAAACAGAAACAAACCTTGTCATGAGATGAAGATGCATCGAAATTGTAATCTCGTGAACAAATTGGACGTCCAACATGGAAAACATAGTAATGTTGTAATGTGTCAAACATAGTAACATTGCACTCTGTCGAACATAGTAACATTACAATTTGTCGAGCATAATAATGTCACAATGTCAAAAACATAAATTGACATCACAATCTGATGAACATAGCCATTTCATTGTAATGTGGATAGTAATGTTGTAATGTGACAAAAATTAATAGACGTTGCAATGTGTCGCACATCACCCTACCACCATAATGTGTTGAACATTTCCTCATGACACAATGTCATGCACATATCCCAACGTCGCAATGTGACAAACATTTACAAATGTTGCAATGTGGAAAACATAGTAAGCTTGCAAGCTACCAAACATAGTAATGTCACAATGTGACGAAAATAGACGTGGTGTCACAATGTGACAAACATAAACAAACATCACAATGTAACGAACATAGTCCCATTGTCACAATGTGACAATCATATCCTCATGGTCCAATGTGACGCTCGTATTTTGACGTCACATTGTGAAAAAAAAATCGAAACATTACAATGGGACGAATACAACCCATAGTTGAAATGTGTTGTACGTAATTGAATGTGGAAATGTGAGAGACATTTACCAACATTGGAATGAGACGAACATTTTCTCACATTCCATTGTGAATGTAGCAATATGTTGCTTATCGTCTTGTCGTCGCAATGTCACACACATATCCCGAGGTCGCAATGTGCCAAACATTTCCAAATGTTGCAATGTGTCAAACATAATAACATTGCAATCTACCAACCATAGTAATGCTACAACATGACAAACATAGCCATGTCATCACAATGCGATGAACATATCCTCATGTTCGAATGTGACGCATGTATCATGACGTCGCATTGTGACAAATATTTCCAAATGTCGCAATGAGATGAACACAACCCATTTTCGCAATGTGATATAAACAACTGAATGTTGCAATGTGAAAAACATACACCAACATTGCAATGAGACAAAAATTTCCCAACATCACAATTTAATGAACATATCCCACTATTGGATTATGACAAACTTATTCCAATGCCATAATGTGAAAAAATAAAAAATCATTTGTTGTAATTTGATGACCATAATCTTACGATCTCATGTGACGAACAAAAGTTGATGTCACAATGTGACGAACAAAAGTTGATGTCACAATGGGACGAACAAATCTGATTTTGCAATCTAAGGAACAAAACATGATCAATATTGCAATACAATAGTTCCATACTAAACTATGCTTAAACATAATCAACATGGCCCACCAAAATCATATCCACATGGCCAATGAAGGTCAACCATGGATATGGTCGACCATAGTAAACCCTGGTCAACCATAGTCAACCAAGGTCATTATTAATTAATGTATTAATGTGTTAATAATTTGAAAGGTTACATTATACATTAATGTATTAATAGTTTATTTTTTACATTATATCAATGCAATAATGTATTATTGATGTAGTAATAATTTAATAATGTATAATGTCATTAAGGTTAATGTATTACTACTTTATTATTGTATTACTTTATCATTGTTTTAATAATTTATTAATGTTTTAATGTATTAATACTTTAATAATGTATTTATTAATGTATTAAATGTATTTTCTGTATCATTACTCTAATAATGTATTATTAATGTATTACTTTATTAGTTTATTAATACTTTATCATTGTATTAATTAAAAATGTAATAATGTGTTAATTAATTAATACATTACATTATACATTAATGTTAATTAATGCTTTAATTTATACATTAATTTTATGTAATAATGTATCAATAGAATTAATGTATTAACAATATTAATTTATTAATATTGTTATTATATTAATAATATAGTATTAATATCACGAGAGGTAGGTGCGGGGGGGTTCTCTTTGAGCCCAGAGGAAAAAGAACTCTAAACTATCATTGGAATCTCGGGATGGATACTAACAACAAAGCCGAGTCCTATGAATTGCTAAAAGGCATTCAACTTGCTGAGACTCGGCAAATTCAAGATCTGAATTCCCTTGGCGACTCCAAAAATATAATAAGACTGATGGTCCACATGACCGACCCAAGTGATTTAAGCCTAAAATATTTAATTGACAGAATAAGAGTTGATTCACAAGACATTAAGAGAACTTTCTACCACATTATGAGAGAACACAACAAAGAAGAGGATAAAATGGAAAATGCAGCCATTGGGAAAACTCCTTGAACCTTAGGTGTGGAAGGAGTGGAAACTTTATCCCCCCTGTTTTAATGCATCATATGATCAAGTGTCAATATAAGAAAGTCGAGGGAGGAGCTAGGAGGTGCCTCATCGCTGCTTTAAATAGTTGGGATGGACATGTGGACAGGGGAGGGGCTTGGGATCCTCGAGTCGCTAGCCTAAGAAAAACCACAGGGAGAGAGCAAGCGAGAACGGGCATGGGGGAGGATCTCGGGGATTGTCGAGCACACACAGCCAGGTGGAGGAGACGTATTGATCGCAGAGATGGATGGGAGCTAACGTTAAACCACATGGAATAGGACAACATAATAATGAGAAGGTGGAAAGGAAGGGCAAGTCCCATCACTCAAGGAAAAGTGGCGGCTGACGGATTAAGAAGTTTCATCATGGAGTGGAAATATTAGACACCCCATCCTTTAGCGTTCGTGGGAGTTCAAGTCGCCAAGGATCAAAAGCGGACGTACAAGGTGTGCGAAAACCCTACCACCCGGATTATTCACCAAATTGATGTCATAAAGACCTCCAAGACTGGGATCATCGATATTGATGGTACTGTTCACAGGGAAAATCTCGTGAGAAAGCAGGTTGGCACGATCATACCATTAATTAAAACATGGGAGATAATGGCCTCGTCCTCACTCCTTACAAAAAGATGTTTGGTAGCCTGGGTAAGTTTATATGCACACCCCCATTCGTTTGGTGTTGAGCATTTCTCCCCCCATAGCTCTCCCTCTTCTAGTTTTTCCCTGTTTTGGTATCTTCTACCGAAAGTATTCGGTGAACTATAATCACAGAAGTTTTATTAGAAAAGGAGGATGCAACATAAATTTATATTGTTACTATTATGCATCTTGCATCTGTTATAGGATCTACTCTAGATGGCATCTCTCGAAGGTCTTTAATGACCAATTTTTTGTAATCGAGTGGATTCTTCCACACCTTCAATATATATTTTCCGAGTTTTTGTAATATATATATATATATATATATATATATATTATTAATATATTAATAATAATACTATTATGTATCACTTTAATGTATTAATGTATTACTTTAGTATTTTACTTTACTACATTAATATCATCATGTTCCAATGTGGCTCACGTATCCTGATGTCGCACTATGACAGAAGTTTCCAAACATTACAATGAGACAAACACAACCCATTCTCGTAATGTGATGTACACAACCAAATGTGGAAAACATTTCCTAACATTGCAATATGACGAGCATAGCCTACTATTGCAATGTGACAAACCTATTCCAATGTCATAATATGACAAACAAAAATACTTCATCGTAATTTGATGACCATAACCTTACAATATCATGTGACGAAGAAAAGTTGATGTAACAATGTGACGAAAAAAATATAATGTTGCAATGTGATGAACAAAACATGATCAACATTGCAACGCATTAGTTCCATAGTAAACTATGGTTAAACATATTCAACATGGCCCACCATAATCAAATATGCATGGGAAACGAAGTTCAACCATGGGTATGGTCAACCATAATAAACCCTGGTCAACCATAGTCAACCACAGTCAACCATGGTGAAGGATAACCACGATCAATCATAGTCAACCTTTCCTTCTCAAACTCAACTAAGGTCTACCAAAGTTAACCATAGTCATGGTTAACCGTAAAGAACCATGATCATGCACAACCATAAGAAACCATGATCATGCTCAACCATAGTGAAGCAAATTCATTCTCAAATAATGTATTAATGTGTTAATAATTTAATATGTTGCATTGTACATTAATGTTTTAATACTTTAATTTTTACATTATATATTAATGCAATAATTTATTCTTAATGTATTAAGAATTTAATAATATATTACTAGTCATTAAAGCTAATGTATTGCTACTTTATACAACCTGAGTGTGCCTAATGGTTAAGAACATATGTTTCCTCTTAAGAGGTCACAAGTTCAAATCCAGAGGGGGGTAGAGTATGTATACCTCCGTAGACTTTACCAGTCAAATCGTTGGGTGGAGGGGGGTCCCTTGTCCCTCAGACAAAGGGGTCTCATACACCAATTTAGTGTGGCTTGGTCGTGACCTTAAAAATAGATTATTATTATTATTATTATATTACTTTATTAGTATATTAATACTTTGGAGTTGTATTAATTAATATTGTATAAATGTTTTAAGTAATTAATACATTACATTATTAATGTTTCAATTAATTAATACATTAGATTATACATTAATATCAATTAATACTTTAATTTATACATTGCATTTATGTAAAAAGTATCAATAGTGTTAATGTATAGTAATATCAAATTATTAATATGATTAATGTATTAATAATATATGTAATATTAATCTATTAAAAATAATACTATTAATGTATTACTTTTCTATATTAATATATTACTTTAATAATGTATTACTAACATAATTAAGCTTGATGTATTACTACTTTATTGATATATTATTAATGTACTATGTTCTAATCAATTAATACTTTATTAATGTTTTAAAGTATTAATAATTTATTAATATATTTAATATATAAAATGTATCTTTTATTGTTATTTTAATAATGTATTATTAATGTATTACTTTAACAGAAACAGTTGTAGGTTTTTATATTAAAAAGAGAACAACAAAATTTCAACATATACATATGGATGCGTGTAAGCACCTTTGATGCTTCTGAAAGAGCTTAATTGTCTATGGAGGTCTAAAAAAACTATATGAGCTAGTCCAAATGAACTGCAGTTCTCCCATGTAAAAATGGCGATATACATATTCAAAAACATAAAAAAAAAATTGCATTTCATAAAAGACCTGATTAATGGTTTAGAGGTTGATCGATATCTTCCTGTTGCTCCGCGTGTCGATCTTCTGGATTCACCTGTGTTGGGTTCTCCTCTGCATAGTGGCGGTTTGTGTATCCTGGATCTAAGGGAACCAAGTGATGATCATTTTTGGCTATAGAATGAAAAGAAGAGGGGAGCTAAGACTCGTCGGTGCCAACAGAGTTCGCTAGTTGCTGTGGGTTTTTCAATTGTTGGGTGACAACCCCAAGTTGTCTTGTGTTTCTATTAACTCCCCTTAAGACTATCACCAGTTCTTGATTATGGAAGATTTCATGTTGTTGCAACTGTGTCTGAAGGCATGCCAAATCCTCACGACTACCTTGGTTCTCACACTGATGTTCTCGATGATGAGCATCTATGCGCTCCTCCGCCCTCTTAACATCTGTTCGGAGTGCTCAAAATTGCTCTCAAAGCTCCCCTGATATGAAATTCGGACAAGAGCATGGTTCTCTTAACCTTCACCACATGTTGGTGCAAATATTCAGGAGAAGAGAAGGAAAGCAGGCTCTAAGCACATAGATTGAGCATAGGTTGAAGAAATGAAGAGCGTGGATGAAATGAACATAGGAGAAAAAAAAAATTGAGTGAAGGATGAGCGATCTGGTGAACCAAAAGAAGAAGTTGAGAAGTAACCGCAGCAGCCATGAGTGTTTCAACCACATTCCTTTGAGGGAAAAGTTAGCCATAATCTCCCACGATCAGAAGTGACTTTGTGCGGGATGAGAAAACAGAGGCGACGCCATAGCCTTGTAGATGATCGCTAAGGAAGGCAAGTGAAGATCCACAAATATAAGGGCGAGTGAATGCAGTTGGAGAAAGGACACGGGGAGCAGGATAGGAGGAACGTGGGCTGAGGAGGGGGGTTGCGTGCCAAGGATAAGGGAGGACCATTCGAGCGAGGGGAAGGGGAGGGGGAAGTCCACAGGAGACGAGGAAAGGGGGAAGGGGGAGGAGGGGGGGAGAAGGGATGCGAAGGGGGGAGGTGAGGAGGGCTAGAGAGAGGTGGGGTTAGAGTAGAAAGAGAGGAATGGGGGAAGGGGGAGGAGGGGGGTGGAGAAGGGATGTGAAGGGGGGAGGTGAGGAGGGATAGAGAGAGGTGGGGTTAGAGTAGAAAGAGAGGACTCAGTGAAGAAGTCCTTAGTTGTGGGTGAGAGACCATTTGAAATGGTGTAGTTAGGGCAACCAATCATAAGAGAGGCTTCGTTGATGACTAGATGGCTTTGTTCCAGGGATTTCACAGCTTTATCTAGGTTATCTACCTCGATGTTCTGAGCACAGAGAATATGAAAGAAGCGTAATCTAGTGAAGTGATGTTTTAGGGTGTTTATTTGTGAGCAGAGGCCATTGGGCGGACGATTTGTTGAGGTTGAGAGACCCCAAAGATCCTTTATAACTATTTTGGAGTCTCCTATCACTGTTAGAGTTTGAATACTTCACTCGTGAGCTAGTTTTAGCCCCATGTACACTGCTAGGGTCTATGCTCTGTTGTTGGTTGTTTTCCCCAAACCCCAAGAAAAGTCAGAACCTTTTGTCCATCGGAGTCATAGATGAATCCCCCGCACCTGCCACCCCTATTAATGTATTACTTTATTAGTGTACATTAATACTTTATTAAGGTATTAATTAATATTGTATGAATGTATTAATTAATTAATACATTAATGTTAATGTTAATTAATACTTTAATTTATACATTAAATTTATGTAATAATGTATTAATATTTTACTAATGTATTACTACTTTATTAATGTTTTAATGTCATTCGTAGTTAGGATCATAAGAAACTATGATCATCATCATTAATGTATTAATTATATATAGTATTAGTGTATTAATAATATCTATAGTATCAATGTTTTACTTTATTAGTGTATTAATAAATTTAGCAATGCATTAATTAATTAATAAATTACATTAATAATGTTTCAATCAATTAATACCTTACATTATACATTAATGTAAATCAATACTTTAATTTATACATTTTTATTGTATTACATTAATGTGTTAATAGATCATTAATTTATATAAATAAATATAATACATTAATGTATTAAGTTAATATATTATTATTATATATTATAATTAATTTAGTATATTAATAGTCATCCCCAAGACATGTCAGCCCTCAACTAGCAACAACCATTTTATAAAAGTGGTTGATCTACCCCATTAATTTGGAACGGTGGAAAATGATGTAGATAGGCATATATCAACCACTTTTATAAAGTGGTTGTTGCTAGTTAGACACTATGATAAGTCTTGAGTAAGATATTAGGAAGAGCCAACTTAAATATGGGGGCGGAAATGTAATATACCTCAAAAACTGTCTAAAAAAAAAAAAAATTGTATAAGTATCCTTGAATAGTTCGAGATTCAAGCAAGTAAGATTTATGTTATATGGCTTGAGTCTGAAAGTTTGAAAGAGTCCTTACTGTCGTCGACTGTCATTATCATTCAACTTAAAGTTTTATGATCGACGATAAGTGTTTACTCCTCATTCAATGTTTATTTCAATTCCTGTAATTATAATTACTTTCATATCTTTTTGTACCTATGACCATTACCACAGTCTTAACAACGCAAACGACTTTGGGACTTTATGGCCAAATCCTTACATGTTAGACCCTACAAATAACCCATTACCATATGTTTACAATACAAACGACTTTGGGGGTTGATGGCCTAGGCCTCATGCGTTAGTCCATACACATAATCACACGATGAAAATGAACAAACGGACTTAGATAAAAGTAGAATATTAGTCTATACTCCTCTGTGAAAAGTTTAAATATAAACAGACCCCTATAGTTTTCTTTTTTAAAATATCTGGATACAGGATAGTGGTTAGGTAAGGCCTTCCGGTTAAACTTCGAGTACGAATATTTCATAATCCTCCGATCATAATCAAATTCACCTGCACCGTTGGATTACAAGTATTGGGTCTCACACGTATTCCATATGCCCGGTATCTGAAACTCCGAAATGGAGATTAAGTCGTGGTTTCGGTACCGTTGATTTAGGGTAACCCATTTTGTGATGGCAAATTCTATCGTTGAAAGTAAAACACCGTATGGGATGTTCATTTGTTTCAATTCTGAACGAGATATGTAATACTATTTTTAAAAGAATTACAGGGTTTCCCTTCCGCCTACTTGTAATGGCATATTGGTTACTTTATTGGTTTAATATACTAGCGCCATATTGGCTACTTCCTCGAAAGGATTGTGAAAAAGGAAAAAATT
>ML778691.1:471180-490954 GCA_009831015.1 Picea engelmannii | reverse complement strand
TGAGGCTAAGATAATTTTCTTAACAGAACAATATGCTAGTACTGTGATAGTGTGTACGTGTAGAAACTCTTAATATGGCTACGTGTAGAAACTGTGTTTTTAGTTGTTTTTTGTTTTGAATATGCTTACCAGATTAGGCTTACCGGTTAGGAGAGAGGGACGAGAGGCATTCTAAAGTTTTGAAGAAAGAAATAGGAGTCATCTTCAAAAAGCCTCCTTGTTGTCTTTGTATTCATTGACTTCGATAATGAATAAACCCTTTGCATGGAAGTGAAGATCGATAAAATATCTAATTTACCATGCTGAAGATATCCATTCCTGAGAATAAATTATGTTGGCAAAACACCAATGAATCGACAAATTAGGGCATGACTAAACATGTATTGGATTTCGTAGCTAATAGCTTCTGTTGGAATTTATTTTATTTTATCTGGGGATTGTTAAAGTTTTAGAACTACAGCGATTAAAATGATAACTCCCTTCTTCTAGTTGTGATAACTCTAGCGCTCCCTTGTCTTCAAAATGACAAATTTGTATGAAGGTTGGGAGGGACCCTCCCTTCTCCTAAATCCAGGACTAACAAAGATAGTTTTCAAGTTACAGTGAGTGAACAGTCTTCATTCCTGTAACCAATCACCCTTTGTATGCATGTAACACCAACAACACACACATACAAAGTGACATATCCTTGCTAATATGACTATATTACTCCTTTAACACGCTCCAAATCTCTTGAAACCTAAGTCAGCTAATATGATTGTATTACTATGATATTTTCCCAATTCTCTTAAAACTGGATCAATTTGTTCAAAACTCTTGAAACCTTATCAAATATTGAAGAATTATCAAAGTAGCGAGAAAGAAAACATTGTTCTTTCTTTATCTGTAATCAAGTCACACCTGTTTCAACCTTTTGGGAAGGAAGAAAACAAGATATAGCTTCTCATACATAAAGTGGCATGACTAAAGTCAATGTTCTTCTTCCAATTTGATAGTCATCATCTAGACTTATACCCTTCAACATTGTTGCAGTAAGCAAATATTAATTTTTAAAGCACATCATATTTATCTTCGAAATAGTGTCCCACGGAATTAGGTTTTAATGAAATGAAAGTATATTTGTGTTAGTCACCATCTAGACTTATACCCTTCAACACTGTTGCAGTAAGCAGAGATTAATTTTTTTAAAGCACATCGTATTTATCTTCATTCTGTGTACATAGATACAGAGATTAGACGAATTGCCTCAAATGCGCTCAATTTTTTTTTTAAATTGACAAGGAATATAAGTCCCCAGCAAATTACAGTATTTACAGTGCTTTAATTCTGTCTCGTGCAGAGTTCGATCGCATACTTCGTAGGGCCAATTGGTTAGCTAAATTTTCCCAAGAAAATTTTAGTAAAATCTTGAACAATTAATGGCCTCCACCTCCTCGGCGTCGCTTTGTGTAAGGACGGAATTCAACGGCATGTTGTGCAGGCATATCAGACATTTAGAGAAGTGTATTTTTGTTTAGGGACACCTCCCCACGTGTTGGCACATGATGATGTTCTGATAGAAAAGCTAGAAAGTTCGCGTACGTGGCGGAATTCTATTTCAGTGTGTTTTCTTGTTTGGGTCGGTTTGTACAGGTTTTGGGTTTTTAGATTGTTGTTGAAACTTGAGTTTGAAAAAAAATATATGAGAATAGTTTTATTTTGATAGTGTTTGTTTGATAGGGGAACGCGTGGCTAACCTGCGTTGTGTTGTGGCAGGTGCTTGGCTTGAGCCTAAGGCTACCCAGTTTGTGCTTGGCGCTAGCACATGGCTTTGGTGTCTAAAGACTTGGTTGCTTGCGTGTTGTTTCTAGAATTTGATCTCCACTCTGATGTGCCTAAATAGAGATTGGTTGTATGCCTATATTTTTTTTTTGGTCTGTGAATGATTCCAAGGTAGTTTCAGAGTAAAAAAAAATTGTGTCGTTTAAAAAAAAATTGTTTTTCAGGGCAAAGGGTTTCAATATAACTTAATAGAAGTTGTTTAAATTTCTCGGTGGGGTTTGTTTAAATTTCTAGGTGGATAGGTAGGCCCTTGGCTCCAGATTTTGAACCAGGGCTCTGATACCAAGTGTAAGAATCATAAATTACTTAAGCCTCGTAAAATTTCATACAATTAAACATACAATTTCTTTCAGTGCAGAATAATTCATTAATCATCATATAAGCATATAATATTTAGTAGAAATTAAATTTATCCACATCATGAAAATACATTACATAATCATCTCATAGCTCATCAAATTCATAAATAAAATACCTCTTACTGATGCTAAACTCTCGCTTATCTTGTTGTCTTCCCTGCTGCCTTGCCCAGCCTGCTGCTTTGACCAAACCCTGCCCAAACCGACTAACCACCCAACCAGCTAGGAGTAGTCTGTCTGGCTCCCTAGCTCCAGGATACCGTAAGGAATCCTGGCCCCCGTGCCCAAAACCCCCATCAACCCGGTGCCCCCTGCGATGGTTCACCAAAACCCCAAAACCAAACTCCCCAGACCAAAAAAATATGCAAACCAGAAATACAGTCTTCTCCTCCAAAATAATTCTTCCTCCCCAAATTTTCATAATGCTCTCTCGTAGGAATCTTCCCCGTCATATCTTCCCCCATCCACTAACTCCCTATACTCCATTAATTACCTTATCCTCCCCATTATTACCTTATCCCATGCCTTTATTACCTTATCCTTCATCTATTACCTTATCCTCCATTTAATGCTTCATTCCCCCCCTTCATACGTAAAGTCTTATTATTAATAATTTAAAGTTATTAAGCCCCTCTAATTTATTACTCAAATCTTTAATGAGTCAATTAATTAATTAATTAATCATCAACAGATATAAACAATTAATTAAGAAATAAATAATTAAGAAATATTATTAAGAAATAATCATTGTTTAACTAAAACATATTAGGACAGTCAGATTATCTAATTAATTATACTTAATAAACCCTATGCAACTATTTAACCAGGGTTGTTACAATTATTTCTAACAGATACATTCTATCAAGTATGTAACCATTTAACATTCAGCCAGAGAAGGGACAGAAATAACATATCTAAAATAATACACTGAAAAATAAAGGGAATAGCCACGTTCCTCCCAACCATAGAACAGGGCAGCCAAAATACTTGCCCGATTCACCCCCTAGCCTGACCATGAATCCATGAGGGCGAACTTGGAAAATCTTCTCTTCATATATGTCCTACAGCTCCAGCAGTTTTTCCCTTGCCTCGCACTCAAGCAGTGTTCATAATAGCAAGTAAATCAAAAGTCTCCTTTCCCAACATACTTCGCAGCGTCATGTCTCCTCTCATATGTTATTTATCATTTGCCCAAGTCTTTTCTCTCCCTTGGGAATTTTCGCAGCTTTCTAAATCCCTGATTTTCAGGGGCTGCCAATGGCCAAATCACTAATTTTCCACTTGTAATAATCAACCCAGAGGTAGTTCCAACATGTTCCTCACTCATGGAGTCATGGTCAGCTAAATTTAACATGGTTTTTCCATTTGTCCTCCTACAATCAACATAAAATATTATGTTTCCATACAAGTGTCATAGTCAAATAGTTAGTTGGGTCAAATCAAGTCTCTACCCAACAGTCAAAATAATTAATTACAATTACCAAATTCAAAATTCAGAATTGCCATAAATGGCAAAAAAATTCCAAATTCGAATTTACTAAAAACAGAATAAATTTCCATCAATTTTAAATTTCAAAAATATTTTATTTTTTGGGATGTCACAAGAAAGATGGGGGTGGGATGATTAATCCTATCCATAATAGAAGCTCGGACAATTGTAATTCCTCCCATAATCATCATTCTTCAAATGTTGTTTGCGAGAATGATTCATGTGTAAGATGGATGATGTAACTTTCAACCTGAATTTGAGCATTGACTATATTCTGCGCGCTACATATGAAGAACTGGGTATCCCTCCCATTCAACTGTCTGATCTGAACAACACTAACCATGACACTCATGATTAGTGTTGAACTGGGTATCTTGATTAATGTTGAATTATTATTACTCGAGCTTTTGTTGTGGGCATGATTAATCATCCCGCCCCAATCTTTAAGAGGGCTCGGCCTAATCTCTTCCTCAAGACTTATCATGGTTTCCAACAGCGACTCATTTTGGGTGGGATAGAATTACTATCATCATCATATTTTAACAAAAAATACAATACATGGCAACGCTCACCGAACTATTGCTATTGTTGTTTCAATAGGAAGGCTTGACCCGATAGTTATACTAGACATTGTTAGAGATAATGCTTCATTAATGTTGCATACTAGATTTTTGAGATTGGTTTGGGTTGTTGGAGGATGTTGAGAGATTCTCTCAACCTCTCCCTCTAAGATTGGAATCAGTTGGATCTCACTCCAACTATATATACCTAATGTATTCAAGTGTAAGTGTGTAATACAATTATAGTTTGTGTGAATCTTGTGCAATGGATGCTCTCCATTTTTATTATTTGGTATTAGAGTCAAGTTCTCTAGGATTATCTCCCTTATGGGAGGGCCCAGGAAGATGAGAATGGAGTGCTTTTGTTTTCTAGTGTGAGAGTGTAGTTTCATGTGTGTTTGGTTTCGTAACTGCGCATTTTCATGTGTGGGTGAGTTTGTCCTCACTGCCATTGGAGAGGGCATCACATTCTAAAGGATTGGAGTTTCTGTCAAGATTAATAGACACTAAATGATAGAGATCAGCGTGCACGTGGAGGAGCCAAGCCTCATTTTCATAACGAGTTCAATGCAACTGTTTTTTGATAGAGTCGTTGTCTGCATGCAGAACACTCAGATCTGAAAGGAAAATTCCCTCTATGGAATGCTTTGTCCGCAGATCTAATTAAAGAGGTCGAGTGTTGCAGAATAGAGTTGTTGTTTCATTGAAAACTACAACAATCATCGTCGTTGTCCAAGAGAGAAGTCTCACTGTTTTTTTTTGGTACTGCTAAAGCCGTGGAAGTCATTGTTTTATTAGGATAAGATTATAATGGAGAAATTGCATCTGATTCTGCTACATCATTGTGCAATAAACTTGTGCATTGATATCTGAACTGTGGAAACAAGATTGTTGTAAGGAAAATCTTTTGTGAGGTAAAATGGATTCTATACCTATGGAGAAGTTTAATGGTTTCAATTTCCATACATGGAAAGTTAAAATTCAAATGCATCTAATGAATAGAGGTGTGTGGAGCATAATAAAAGGCATTGAAAAAGAACCTAGTGATCCCATGCTTCTGGTTGAATGGGAAAAGAGAGAACAAAAGGCTAAAGCTATTATTGGTTTGGATCTTTCAGACACAATTGCATTTGATTGATTTGGAAAAACCATCTAAAGAAATTTGGGAGCAATTAAGTAAATTATTTGGGGAAAAGGCAATGAATGCAAAGTTTTATTTAAAGCTGCAACTTTTTAGCCTCAAAATTCATGATGAGCCCCATCTCTCTACTCATATAAACAATTTAATTCCTCTCTTTAAGAAAATAGCTAACAAAGGTACTGAGGTAGATCTATAATATGCTAAATCAATTATATTGAATAGCCTATCTTCTAAATATAGCAATGTTGTATTCACATTAAGTCAATTACCCTCACAATCATTGGAAGGAATGGTAGCATCATTGTTATCTGAAGAAAAAAGGACATATTCTCAAGACTCACATGTAT
The DNA here is from genome assembly GCA_009831015.1 of Picea engelmannii. Classification (NCBI taxonomy): domain Eukaryota; kingdom Viridiplantae; phylum Streptophyta; class Pinopsida; order Pinales; family Pinaceae; genus Picea; species Picea engelmannii. The sequence continues at coordinate 485,237 of ML778691.1, read as the reverse complement.
GTGGTCACCATCAAATTGCACTATTTACAAAAGGTAATATGAGAAGAATCAAGGGTTCAACAAAATGTTTCTACTATCACAAGATTGGACATATAGCCTCGAATTTTAGAACTCATATGAGGGATCTTTTGAATGGCAAAGAAACTGCAAAAATTTCCAACTTGGGTGACTTATCAGAATCAGAGAGTGATGAAGAACCACCATAGTCATCTCTCAAATTGTTTTAGAAAAGGGAAAGGGGTGGTGTGCTTAAAGTTTTTTTTATGTATGTGTGTTAATGTTTAATGTTTTTTTATATTTGTTTATGTAAAATAATTATTGTTACTTGATATAAACTGGTAGCCTCGGTTTCAAGAACAATTATTCTTATGAGGTCATCTTGTATGATCCAATTTTGAGGACATTTTGTACCTAGACTTCCTTGCTAGAAACTGATGAATAGTCGAAAGAAAAATATATGACAGATGGAGGTATGTTCATAGGATGCTTCATTACTTGACATCTTTTCTCATGGAAGCCCTGGTGAGCCTAGTTTGTCAATATTGTTTATTGGACAAGTTCATGATTGATGGTCTGAAGCATTTATACTTTAAATCAGTTTAATGGTAAGCTTGAAGAAGAGGATGAGAAAGATCACAGTCTAGAGGCATCAGAGTGGGTGTAGGTGTTGATGAATACCATGCGAGATAAAGTTAAAATGTTGTAATTGTCTTTTCTTTGTAATTGTGACTTTTATTATTGTAAGATTTTTTAATGTAAGCATTAAGGGGGGGTGTTAGAGATAATGCTTCATTAATGTTGCATACTAGAGTTTGGGGATTTTTTGGGGTTGTTGGAGTGTAATATCCTCAAAAGTTAGAATAATTAAATTCTAAGTGAACTTTGGAATAATTTTCGTTTTTGGAAAATTCAAATTTGGAAATTATTTTCATTTTATGGCAAATCCGAATTTGGAATTTTTATTATTGTAATTTATTATTTGATGACTATTGGGAAAATATTTGAATTTCCCAACTAACCTCTTTTATTTTGACACATGTGAAAGACAAACTTTTTATAAATTAAATGCTAGAAGACAAATGGAACAGCCAGGTTAAAAATAGTTGACCATGACTCCATGAGTGGGGAATAGTTTTGAGTTACCTCAAGGCTGATTTTTACAAGTGGAAAATGTGGGATCTAACCACTAGAAGCCCCTAAAAATCAAGGATTTGTAAAGCTACGAATTTGCCAAGGAGGGAAGGAAAGACCTAGGCACAAGATGCATATAAAAGCAACATATGGAGGAGGCAGGATGTTGCTTAGTATGTTGGAGAAAGGAAATCTATCTTTGTTGTTATGAGCACTATGAGGGTGTGGAAAAGGAAATTTTTGATCTTTGGATGGTGACTGTAGCTAAAGAGGATCATTCAATTTTCCCTTATGGACTCATGGTCGGGCTAGGGGATGAACAGGGCAAGTGGACTTGGTTGTTATGTTTTATAGTTGGGTGGAACATGGTTGTTCCATCTATATTACATCATCAAGTTTTGCATATGTATATTGACTTTCATTCTTTGTCAATATTATGTCTCATTATTATTGGTTAGGAATATGATGGTTTATTATAGTTCAAGGATACTATATTGTTTTAATTGAAACATGATGATGGTATATATATATATATATATGTGTGTGTGTGTGTGGGTGTGTGTGTGTGTGTGTGTGTTCTCATCCATACAGAAATAGCATAACTATTGTATGTTCCTATTAATCATTAAATATGGTTATACATATATAAACGACTGTGTATATACATATATATGTGTTCATGCAACATAAACGATAGAAATATTGTATGTTCCTATTGGTCATTAATATATATAAATGATTGTATATACATATATGTGTTAATGCATAAAGGAATGATAAAACTATTGTTATATTCCTATTGACCATTACATTATATATATGTGGAATTTCTATTCAAATATGTACAAATACCATAGAAAATAGACAGAATGAATAGCAATCCATATACATTTTTATATTATCTATCACCACAAAAAAATAGTGATTCAGTATTTTACAAGTGTATTGCAAAAATAGTTGTCACTTTCAAATGAACCTTGTTCAAAGTAATTACAAAACAGCATGTATATTCAATCGATCATGGTTCAAATATTACAGTGGAGTACCATAGGCCAAAGACTCCATTACCACTTGTATTGTAAAGAGAATCTAAAAAGAATTCATAAAATATGTACGCTTAGATCAGAACTCGAATACCTTTCGAGCAACATGTTTTCCTTGATCCACTTTCCTTGATTGTATAAACCTGTAAAAGACAAAAGACAGGGGTTTAGTAAACTATACTAGTAATTTAATGAAAATTAAGTATCAAGAATAAGTCAAGGAAATACTTAGCTTGAGTTCGGTGAAGATGGACCAATAAGGAAGGACTAAAACCTTCCTTACATGGCACATAGCAAGTTCAAGTCATCTGCAACACGACAGAAAAAAAGTAGAATTAATTCTATGTTAGTATGTCAGCGTCAATCAGTCCTCTATTGTAATAAAGCATCCGCCAGTCTAAGTTTTAATGGTGGTGTCTAATTTTATTTAATAATCAGTCTTTCAATAAAAATATGTGGGAAAGTTCTCTAGCGAATCTGATTGCGCAGAGAATCTCAGCAGAATAAAAAGCCGCATTTTGCCATTTGTAGTTTTGGCATTTGTTTGTTTAAGAGGATAATCCAAGAGCGAATACAATGAGGAAGTTTGTTGACTCTTTCTTTTTACCTATTCTTCTGTGTGTGTAATTCGTTTATCATTTTCGCTGAGAAAGAGGGGGGGATTAGTTTTTTCATTTTTGTTGTTCAAACGTGTGGAAAGAGAGACTGCGCACCAAAGGAATTGGTGCACATCTCTGGGTTGAGGCTAAGCATAGATATCCATTCCCCTTTCCAAATCACATGATGAAAACGTGAAGGATAAATACCACGTGCCCACACCAAGGAGAGGACGAAAAGACACATCGTTTTACATTCTTTCTTTGTGCAGGAAGAACCCCAGACGTCTACCTCTTTTTTGGATACTCTAGTGCATGCCTGGGTGTAGAAGATTCATTCTCACCTTGCATCAGACGCCCTCCACTCAAATCAAGACGTCTAGCAATAAGCAATACCTCTTCCCTTCTTTCTATTGCGTCCCTCTTCCCATTTCGCCTAGAATCTGTGCACCTCCCTCTCTTAGATACATCAAAGAGCGTGCCTTTAAAGAAAAACGTGTTTCCTTCAGCAAGACACCCACACATAGTCAAATCAATTGGTATTAGAGTGTCTTATGTCCTTTGGTACCAAAAGACTTCCTCCATCAAGTTCATTTTTTAGTGGGGTCTTTAGACTTCACCTCACGCTTTTTCTCAGAGAATTAATTTCACCCTTCTCAGGGATTCTTTCACACTCTCCTCAAGGTCTATTCATAGTTGTCGGCCATGCCACCTCAACCAGAAGCCTCTAGTGAGGAATCCAGTGTAAACACATCAAGCCCAGTGGCAGACTTGGCGTTGTCTCTCCAAGAACTTATTCAACTTCAACAGCGAATACTTGCAACGACCATGCAGTTGGACACCCACTTTCAATTACCCAAGTTCAACGGTCAAATGAATGGTGAGATCGTGGGTTCCTGGCTCCATAGCCTCTCCACTTATTTCAAAACCTCACCTGAGATGGAGGAGGCCACCAAACTACAAATAGCCAGCCTTCAACTTGAAGGAATTGCCCAAACTTGGTGGGACACATGCTTGGATAACGCAGAATTGATCATCGAGCTTGGTACTCCACATTCCCCAACAAATGGGCACATTACTTCATGGGATACGTTTTGTCAGGATTTGAGAGAACGCTTCTACCCTCCAGGCTATCTTCAGAACTTACTCGCAAAGTGGTTACAACTCTGTCAGCTCCCTAATCAGACAGTTCAATGCTACATTGGTGTCTTCTACAAGTTGTGCATCCAGCTACATATCAGGGAACCAAATGAGGTGTTAATTATTAAGTTCAATTCTGGTTTAGTTTTACCTCTCCGGCGGGAGGTAGATATTTTTGATATTCCTTCTCTAGACAAGGATTTATTACGGGCCTTGGCCGTAGAAATAAAGGTGGCTCCCGACATTCTGTATCTACGAAATAGAACCCAGACTGATAACCCACCTCCTTCTCATTCTCAACCTTATCCTTCTTCATTATCGGCATCCAAAAATGCAGTTTGGTGTAATTTTCACAAGACCAACTCCCATAACTCTACCGACTGTCGAGGCATTAAAAATAGCCACCCCCATCAGACCTTGCTTCCAGAGACCTCACCCACTAAGTTTTCCCAGCAACCAAAATTCATCTCTCTCACCAACCCCACTGAAGCATACCCATCCTTCATTCTCATGACTACGCCAAAACCAGATCATCGTAACATTCCCCTCTTCACTCACAACTGCCAAATTAAAGATAGACTCGCCACTCTCATTTTGGACAATGGCAGTCAAAGGAATCTAATATCAAAATAATTATTCCAACCTCTGCAACTCCCCACAACCCCACACCCTGATCCATATCATCTTGGCTGGGTACAGAAGGATGGTCCTCAAATTAGTATTGTTATATGTTGCACTGTTACTTTCTCCATTGGTCTTTTTCATGACATGGTGATCTGCAACATATCACCATTAGATTGTGTTGACCTCCTTCTCAATCTTCCTTACCAACAAGACCTACAAGCGGTGTATCACGACAAGACTCATTAGTACCACCTTAAATAGGTTGGTTGCACCTATGTTCTTACTTCATCATCTCTCACTTCACCACAGCCATGAACCGCTACCATCACCACCCACCATGTTATCAATACCAACAATGTCTCTATGTGTTTGACCTGCCATGTTCAGCCTGAGAACCTCACTAGTTTGACACTTCCCATAATGCTCCCTCTACTCCTAGAATTCACCACAATCTCAAAAAATCTCACAAGGCTCCCACCCTCTCAAGCCCTTGATCCATCCATCAATTTCATCCATGATGCACCTTTAACCAATGCTCCATCCATCAATTTCATCCATGATGCACCTTTAACCAATGCTCCATCATCTCACCTGTTTACCCAAGAAACTATCAAACGTCCTCTAGTTAACATTTCACATTCCCACACCCAAGCAACCATTAAAGATCACTATCACTTACCCTTTATTACCTCTTAGTTTTCTCTTGGAGCTATGCGTAAACAGGGAGGTCACTCAGTGACTTACCACTCTGATATCCTGTCCTCGGCCAAATTTATTGACCGCCACTACTCCAAAGAATTCCACCTCCTGATGCGGGATTTATAGAAGTGGAACCCTTATAAAAGGCCATGGACGCTTCCACAAACTTCTTTCCTTTCGAGGTCTGTCTTGGATTTCAGTCCCGAGAACCCATATAAATGCCTATCATTTCGCATACGTCAAGATCAAAACATCAACATCACAAACAACAAGCTGACCATAGTGGTGTTCAAAATTTATCATAGACACACACTAAAGTCGCAGCTTCCTTTCAAAGAACATTGGATTGTGCCAAGAAACATCATGTTTCCTACCTAGTCGGTCAACAATTTCAAACACCAAAGATCGGACAAGTGCATGACACTCGAAACAGTGCAACGAAATTTCCCTCCGTTGGGGGCGGAAGCAGGGATTCTTCCATATCTAAACAGGGAGGAATTGGACCAATAAGGAAGGACTACAACCTTCCTTACATGGCACATAGCAAGTTCAAGTCATCCGCAGCAAGACAAAAGAAAAGTAGAATTAATTATATGTTAGTATGTCAGTGTCAATCAGTCCTCTATTGTAATAAAGCATCCATCGGTCTAAGTTTTAATGGCGATGTCTAATTTTATTTAATAGTCAGTGTTTCAGTAAAAATATGTGGGAAAGTTCTCTGGTGAATATGATTGTGCAAAGAATCTCAGCAGAATAAAAAGTGACATTTTACCATTTGTAGTTTTGGCACTTGTTTGTTTAAGAGGATACTCCAAGAGAGAATACAATGAAGAAGTTTGTTGACACTTTCTTTTACATATTCTTCTGTGTGTGTAATTCGTTTATCATTTTCATTGAGAGAGAGAGGGGGATTAGTTTTTCATTTTTGTTGTTCAGACGTGTGGAAAGAGAGACTATGCACCAAAGGAACTGGTGCACTCTGACATCCCCAAAAATAAAGTATTTTTGAAATTTAAAATTTGTTAAAGAATTATTTCTGTTTTGGTAAATTCAAATTTGGAAAATTTTTTCCATTTATGGCAATTCCAAATTTCGAATTTAATAAATTGTAATTAATTATTGTGACTGTTGGGCAGAGTCCTGATTTGACCCAGCTAACTAGTTGACCATGACACTTGTATGTAAATAGAATATTGTTTTATTTATTGTAGGAGGACAAATGGAACAACCATGTTAAATTCAGTTGACCATGACTCCATGAGTGGGGAACATGTTGGAACTACCTCTGGGTTGATTATTACAAGTGGAAAATTAGGGATTTGGCCATTGGCAGCCCCTGAAAATCGGGGATTTAGAAAGCTGCGAAAATTCCCAAGGGAGGGAAAAGACCTAGGCAAGAATATAGTTGATAAATAGCATATGTGAGGAGGCGGGACACTGCCTAGTATGTTGGGGAAAAGAGAAGGATAGAGAGTACTTGTTGTTACGAACACTAATTGTTGAGTGTGAGGCAAGGAAGAGACTGTTGTGAAAGGAAGTCATTGCTGAAGAGGAGATTCCAAGTTTTCCCTCATGGATTCATGGTCAGGTAGGGGGTGAACTGGACAAGTGATTTTGGTTTCCCTATTCTACGGTTGGGAGGAACATGGTTGTTCCCTTTGTCTTCCCGCGAACTGGTTCAGATATGTCATTCTTTCCTCCTCTTTTTGCATGATTATATATATTTGAGATAATGTATCTGCTTATACGAAAGTAAAATAATTCCCATGGGTGAAATCTGCTCGGTTGTGAGAAATTTATAACAAATGACCTAATTCTGGAAATGTCCCCTGTAATTAAAACTTTAAGTAGAATTATATATGTATCAATAAACTTGAAAGAACAGATCTATTTACAAGTATACATCTAGCTCTGTAATTAAATTCCTAGGCAGAATTATCTATATAGTTGCACTTGAAAGAACAGAGCTAGTATAAATGTTGTGTATTGGATAGTTGGAAGCTAAAAGGATCAAATGGGTAGAAACAAAGGTAGGAAAAAATTCTCCCAGTTTAGTGTTACACTTCAATCCCTCCTTAGTTTTGTTTTGAAACTGTCTCAAGATCTAAACTAGAATAGAACCAGAATGATGAAGTATATGGGAATGACCATAACTAAGGGATAAAAGTCAACCTAAATCTAATTTCGGATGATATAATTCTACGAATTTCCTATTACAAGAATGAAAGGTTATGTATGCTGGTATCCTACCATAGAAGAGTAAATAATGATTTAGAACTGATATAATATTGATGCATGACGCAAATAGAATATATACAACATCTTATATATTCTTTGAACTGTAACTATTGTCTATACAAAAGTAGGATATTTCAACTCGATTCCGTCGAGAGTCTTGTTGAAAGAAACAAAAGTTCTTAAAATTTCATGATTGTAGTATTACTACGCTTTCGGGCAAACAATTGTAAGATTGTAAGACATCCTTTAATCTCTTTATTCTTCGCAGTTTCCAGAAGACTATTTAGGAAATTACAGAGTGGACCCAATCTATTCTAAAAATGAAATAGTTAGAAGGACAAGAATCAACAAACTCATAAATCTAGAGATGTGAAACCCTCTTTCTTGAATGATCACTATTGGATAAGTTCGAAAGATAATAAATACATTAACGAGAGATTATTCATATAGATAATAGTAAAATCAAGAAATGATGGTTCCTATAGCTTTCAAATAGAGATTCTTGAGTACATTAATTTGTAGAGGTAACAAACAGAACGCTGAGAATATTTTTCTGAAATCATTTATTTAAACCAACATGTTCCCTTTGATGATAAGTATAACATATTAAAGAATTCCCTCTAACAGTAAACTTGGATTTAGTTTCACCAATTCTATTATTTAAATAACAGTTTATTTCCCTACACCATGCATGACTGCACCCACTCCATTAAATGGAACAATAGAAAAAAACAAATCAGGTTTTAAACCTCAGACATCCGATACAGGAAATCGGAGCATGGGAAACGTTAGTTAATATCAAGAGAAATTTACGAACAAAACCATGGCCTCCATGCTTCAGAATTGAAGAGCTAGTTTGAGAGCCACTAAATGGAACCTGGGTACCTTTCTGCACAACGGGTAGGGGCCAACACCTGCACCTTGGGTGGTCATAAGTCCTGCAAGTATTTATCACTGAAAAATATTAGTAAAAATACGGAGTAAGACTTTAAACTTAGATTGAAAGGTAAATTGATAACCACAGCTATGTATTGTGGTACTTAACTTAGGAGCCGAAGCCTGGAGTCCACCTGTTGTCACGCCCTTTTATATAAACGACTATGGCTGAGGGGAGGATGGTCCCTGGAACTTCTGATGGGTACCCTCGCAACAGGCAGAGTCCCATAATTAATACAGAGAATCATATTTATATAATTTTATCAACTACCTTGAAAATAAAATAATAGCAGTGTGAGTTTTCATATTACACCTTCTTAATAAACCCCTCTTGCGAACAGATCGAAGAGCATAAGGAAAACATCATACACAAAGTCAACAGATTTCTCGCGGAGGGTACTCTAACTTAACGAGAGATAGACCCCTCGTTAATACACTTTCAGACTTCAAACAGTATGTATCAGTCACAAATAAGGATAGGGACGTTAAGGGACAGACTTAACCCCGTTATAAACCTTTACATGGCGTAGGAAGGGACTTCTCTGAACTATTTTAAGATACATTCAACATAGTTACTAGCCACAGGGTCAAACCCGGAAATAATGCCACGAGAACACAAACATCAAACCGCGATGTATAAAAATAGTTTAAAGAGGTAAAGAGTAGTGACTCAAGGATACAATGGGAAAACCTCATCTACAGCTGGTACCAGAATAGAAACACGTAGGCTTCGAACATTATCGTCGGGAGACAAGGGGGCCATTAAAATAAAAATAAGGGTTACAAGATGTAAAAATTTTCAGCTTAACCAAACCCCGAACTCTAGTTTCAAAATTTGAGATATGAAAGCTCTCTTGGAAACTAACCAGGAAGTCATTGGATGTCGTCGGCTTCATCAAGCTTTGACCGTAAAGGTGGTATCCCTTCCCAGCTGAGGAATCATAATGCAAAACCCTCCCCTTCGGAGTCACGGTGGCAAGAGAAGAACTACCTAAACCTAATAAGAGACGAGTACTACTCATAATAAACACTGAACGTAGGAGCCATGTGCTAGGGCAAAGGTGGCACACCAGGATTGGGAAGGGCAGGTGGGAGAGCTATTGGGACTGGCGCTTACAGGACCCTACTTAATCACAGGCACATAACTTGAACTCCTTATGGCAGATACATCTCTCTCCCTTATCAATGAAGATGTGAAGTTAATAGCAGTCACTTCGTGACTTTCCAGTAGAACTAGCCAGTCGCTAACCGTTTTTGTCCAGTTAGTTACCATTTTGTTACCTCCATCAGTGGGATCAGAATTAATTACAAATTGGTTATGCATAGAATTGTGTGGGATTGGTCTGGTTTCAAATATTTAAGTTGGGGAACTAAAAGTGTTATAACCACGACAGAGCCTTAAAGGAAATCCATTCAAGCGACTCGGACATTGTCAATGATATCATTAACATGTTTCATGCTACGTGTTACATTACGGGTATAACTTTCGATATACATACAGTTAGGTAGGAATCCTAATATTAATTCACAATGATATAAACTTGTACGCAAAATCTAAAGAGCCTGATATTAACAAGGAATTTAGAACTTGAATCTTAATGTACTCGAATCCTAATATAGGTGGATATACGTATTGTATTGGTATCTATGTGATAATATATGAGTTGGAGAAGTACTAGAAATCATTGGGAGCCTCTCTTACAAGTTGTTAAGTTAGTCTGGCATAAGGTTTTACTCTTATTACAAGTAGTTTATCAAGCTTTAATCAGAGCAAAAATTTAAGTATCTTTTCTACGATTTTATTAAACAAAAAACTGGGGATTATTGTACTAAAAGAAAAAAAAATTGTTATGTCAAATTGGAGGTACATTACATATGGTGTTAGCAACATTACTTGTCTTCGGCATCGGGATATCCAGGTCTGCAGGTTACACGAGGAGCATCCAAGCGCAGCGCATAGAAGAAGTCCTTTTCGGGCTTAAAATCAAGCGAGCGGGCAAAGTTACAGTGTCAACGGTCCGGATCCATCCATACGAGAAGATCAATGGCCGATGGGAAATCGCGGATAGCAGAGTTGCACCGAGAATAGCACAAGTAGATCATGCCCATATTGTATGCAAGAGGGGATGGTAGTCATTCATCCCAAAGGACGCATGGCACGAGATCTGGTCACGTCGGCTTTTCAGCAGTCACGGGTTCGAAGGGCGAAGGTTTTATGTCGTTGTACATCTCGAAACCCCGAACCCCAAAGTGCTGATAGCGCCCAAAGTCAGGCCCAAAGTATCAAGGGGCAATCTCAGCCGTCCATCTGAAGCAGACACCTGGCGTGCGATTAGGCTCCCCGACTTTTCACCCATCGCAGTTTCAAAGTGCCTTGGAAACAAGCAAAGGGTCACAGCCTGCGGTCACTTGAGAAAGGAAAGGAGTTATGCAAAGGTGCCAAAGAGTCAAGTTTTTTCACAGAGGAAAATACTACGTCTGCCAAGACCAGTTCAGCCTGGTTTCGATCCTGGTCCTCGCTAAAGAATTAATGAAGGTGAACAGAGGTAGTTGAAACCTCAGCTCACTTATTGAATGCAAGGTATGGGGGTTCCGGCAGACAGTCTGCCCGAGACGGTCCTGTATGCTGATTTTCTCCAAAGGGTCATGGCTGGCCCTCATCTGATCAGAGAAAGTCTGCGCACATCATGTTGGCCTTTAATGTTGCAACTATCTCCCTTGCAGGAGCCATGCGCAGTTATGGTGACGTCTGATGGAAGTTAGCCGTTCGAATTCGGCTAAAGGGACACCACGCCTTGGATGACTGAACATGCCTCAGATAGGCGAATTTTACTGAGTATATAGACTCAGTCTTTGTATTTTGTAAGGCATCGATGGTTGAGCAAGGCTCCCGGTTGTAAAACTTTAATGAAGCATTGTTATTCTAGTTATGTATGAACTCTTGAGATTTCTTGCCTTATGAATGTCAGCTTCTTTCACGTCTTTGTTTACACTGTGTTAGAACAACTTGGAATTGGAGGATCCAGTCGATTTGTGACTGTTATAGGATGATGTAGGTTGGATCATTGTAACAGTTGCGTTGTTTCTAATCGGTATTTGTGATTTTCTTAGCACTGAACGACTTGGAATTGGAGGATCCATTCAAGTCCCCCTTTCAGTTTCCCGAAGCCCTGAACCAAGAGGAACTTGCATTCAGAGTTTTTCTTCTACCAACTACTGAAAGGCTTGTTGCCTGAAGTAGTTCGCTCACTCCTCTCACTAAGTCTTCCACCTGCCCACTTTACAATCAACTCACTGAATGAAGTTAGATCAAGACCTCCCTTGTTCCTTACATACCAGACCCAGTCTCTAAATTAGAGTGATATCTTCCCGAGTTACTACCCATTCGATCACCCATTATAATTTATCATGACATAAAACTAATGGGCATTGGGATCTGCTCCTGCAAGCAATCCAGGGGTGACTTCCATCGCCAACATTTTTGGCGTCGTTTCCGGGGACGAAGTTGAAAATTTTCCCCGGGATTGAACGACATTGAGCCTCTGATTCCGAAGGTGCATCGAATATCAGAGCCTTTGAAGATTTATACTGTGCACCTAGCGACTCCATCGTGATGAATCTGCTGGGGAGAACCTACTCTATTAATTGTGGCTTTTAGAGGCAGACACACGCGGTCTCATCCACAGCTGTGTCTAGCTACACCAGAAACTGATCCGGAGGTGGTTCTCAAAAAAGGAAAGAACTCTGAAGAAGAAGCTTCCATCGCCAAACCAGGTAATCCACCATCTCCTTCTATAGGGACTCCATTTTCTCCTCCTCAGTTTCTCAATAGGCCTCCTTCAGAGGTTTCTCGTTTCCTAAATTTCGGGAGTGTTCCTGTTGAGTTTTCCCCTCCTGGTCTGGGATTGGAGGGAGAAACCCTTGTCACTCCCCTCTCCTCCGAAGCTGTACCCTGGCGTATTCCCAGGACCACAGAATATTTCCCCATGCCTAGTTTTACTACCCCTGTGCAAAGAGGAGTACCTGCTGACTTGAGATCGCTAGCCTTCTCCTTAAATCCCCTCATGTTTCCCACTCCACTTCGAGACTCACTCCCAGTAGCCCCTTCACAAACTCCTTCTCCTCCAAGCTCTCCTCCACCTAATATCCCTATGGCTGGTGCTAATCCCCCTCTGAATAGAATGGACGCCATAGTCGCTGCCATATATGATTCCTTAATCCTACCTCATCCTATGAATCCTCTCCCTGCTAGAGATTACTTGAAGTATATGCCCAAGTTCACTGGGGAAGGGGACATAACTGCGGAAGAGCACCTGGTTGCTTTCTATAGTTATGCTAACAACCTAAACATTGAAAATGAAGATGTTTGAATGAGAGTCTTCATCCAGAGCCTAGATGGCGAGGTGAGGAAATGGTTTAGAGGTTTAGCCCCTGGATCTATTGTTGGGATTGAAGCCCTGGATAGTGCTTTCCTGAGGAAATGGGGAGATAGGAAGGATTTCATGTATTACATGATAGAGTTCGGGTCTTTGAAGAATATGGAAGGAGAGTCTGTCTCCAACTTCTCTAAAAGATTCAATAAGATGTATAATAAAATCCCTGCCGAAATAAAGCCTTCAGAAGCCTCAGCCAAGATTTCTTATGCTAGTGCGTTTGACCCTGATTTTTGTTTGTTATTGAGAGAAAGAAGAGCCACCTCCTTAGCTCAAATGCAAGACACAGCCATAGAAGTGGAATCCAATGTATTAGTAGTTGATAGACTGAGAAACAAGACCGATGCAGACAGAAAAAAGGGAAGGTCGGAAGCCTCAACTTCTAGCCCATCGGTGCCCTACCCTCAAGTGGATGAGCTGACCAGGATGGTAAAGTCTATGTCTGCAGAGATGGAGAAAATGAAGGTGGAAGGGAGGCAAGCATACAAGGGCCATTAGAACACTAAAAACAAAGGAGGTTTCAGGAGGCCGAACAATATTACTCCTCCAACTGTGCAAAGAGAAAGGGGAAGAGACAGAGAAGATCAGAAAATTCAGGCCCCCTTTCAAAACAATTTTGTGGTCGAGGGGGAAGAAAGGGAAACAGATGAGCTAGACCCAGAAATCCATTGCTTCGGAGACACCCCTCCTTTTCCTTATCTCACTCAATCAGCATACGAGGAGTCTCTCATGGATAGTCAGCTAAATGAACTGAGCAAAGGGGACAAGGTTAGTGGCCACCAAGGCAGGTATGACCTGAGGTCCTAGAAGAAGACAGGAGCACCTGAGGTTCCTGAGTAGTCCACTAGATCAGAGAAGCCTAATAATGAGGTAGCGGACAGTCATAGAGGTAAGAATACTCAATTCCCCCCTCTCATAGTTTAGAGTCATGTTCCCGAAATAAGAGAAATCCCAAAGCTCTCGTCTTCTTTTAATTTCGAGCATGAAATTCAAAAAATCAGAATCCCTATGCCCCTGAAAGAATTGATTAAACATGAAGGGTTCAAGAAATGCTTCTCTGAGATTTTACAATCTGAGGTCTCAAGCCTTCCCACAGCCTCCATCAATTTGCAAGATGAGAAGCCTGCAGTTATTCTAGGTCCTATGGTAGAAGACAGGAATGACTCATCCCCTCCCTTCTACACTTCCTTGAACATACATGACAAGGTACTGCACAA
>ML778691.1:453284-470802 GCA_009831015.1 Picea engelmannii | reverse complement strand
GGAAAATGTTCTTTGATGGAGCCTCTTCCAGGGAAGGTGCTGGAGCTGGGGTGGTTTTTGTGTCACCCGCTCAGGAAACCATATCTCTATCATACAAGCTGGAATTTGAAGCTACCAACAATGTGGCAGAGTATGAATCTCTCATCCTGGGGTTGAGAGATGCAAGGGAAATGGAAATTCAGGAGGTAGTAGTGTTCGGTGATGCAGAGTTGGTGGTCTAACAAATAAAAAACGCTTATCGGGCTAAGCATCCTCGACTCAGAAGCTACAGAAATGAGGTGTGGGACCTAGTTGACAGTTTATTCTTGGCATTCAACATTTCTTTCGTCCCAAGAGAGAAGAACACAGTGGAAGATTCCTTGGCTACATCAGCAGGAAATTTCAAAATACCCTTGCCGCCCAAATTCAGATACGATGTGGAAGTAAAATACAGGCCCTCCATACCTGACAACGTCAAACATTGGAAGGTATTTGAGGATGATCTCGAGAACAAGAAGTTCTTGGAGACTGTCGAAAAATTTTCAGAGATGCATATCGACCAAGACTCTGTCTCTGAAGAAAAGCTTGATGGGGGTAATTTTCTGAATAAGATCGCAGAGCGTAACATTGTATAGCTGACCAACAATCATATTCCAAGAGGACTGGTTCCTTTGGAAAGGCTTTTTGATAAAAATGATGTATCATTAAAAGGAGAGACCTCAGAGGATGACACTGGTACTATTCAGTGCAACATTGGGACCGAGAACGAGCCCGAGTTTGTCAAATTGTCAAGAAGTCTGACAGAGGAGCAGAGGTCCGAATACACTAAACTTTTGAGGGAATTTGCTGACGTGTTTGCCTGGACCTATGAGGACCTCAAAACATATGACACCTCTGTCATCGAGCATAAAATCCCATTAAAAGAGGAGGCAAAGCCATTTAGGCAGAATCTGAGACAGATCAACCCTATGTTGCTGCCTATTATGGAGAGGGAAGTGAAGAAGCTGCTTCAAGCTCAGATCATTGTATCGCTGAGGTATTTAGAGTGGGTGGCCAACTTGGTGCCAGTAAGAAAAAAGAGTGGAGAGATCCGGCTCTGTGTAGACTTCAGAAACCTGAACAGGAGCTCATGAAAGGATAACTACCCCTTACCAAAGATGGAACATATATTGCAGAGGGTAACAGGAGCTTCCAGGATGTCCATGATTGATGGTTTCTCTGGCTACAATCAGGTCTCTGTCCTGCCTGAGGACAGGAAAAAGACGGCATTTACCACTCCATGGGGCACATTCATGTACGCCAAGATGTCGTTTGGATTAATGAATGCAGGGGCCATGTTTCAACGTGCCATGGACATAGCTTTCATCGGTGAAAAGGATAAATTTGTGGTCGTCTATCTGGATGACATCACAGTGTTTTCAAAATCTGATAAAGAACACAGTTTTCATCTCAGGAAGGTTTTCCTGAAATGTGGGAGTTTTGGCATTTCATTAAACCCCAAGAAATCTCTGTTCGCCATGCAGGAGGGAAAATTACTAGGCCACATAGTATCAGCCAAAGGAGTCAGGATCGACCCTAGCAGAGTGGAGGCAATACAAGCCTTATCAATCCCAAGGTCCAAGAAGGAGGTCCAATCCTTCCTTAGTAAGATTAATTTTCTGAGGAGGTTTGTGCCTAACTTTGCTGAGGAGGTAAAACTTATAACAGCCATGTTAAGGAAAGGAAATGAAGTGAGGTGGACTTCTGAATCGCGACATTCCTTTGAGCAAATAAAGAAGGCCATGACAGAAGCTCCTGTGCTTATTAGCCCCGATTACTCAAAGGATTTCCTTATTTTCTCCTTTGCCTCACCTGGCACGGTGGTTGTTGTTTTGTTACAGACAAACAATGGCGGACTTGAGTAGCCTATCACCTACTTCATTCGAGCATTGAGGGATGCCGAAGTCGGGTATGACACTATGGAGAAGTAGGCCTATGCCTTGGTAAAGGCTCTCAAGGCATTTAGAGTCTATGTCCTATATTCAAAAATCACCGCTTATGTCCCCTCAGCCGCCATTAAAGACATTCTTATTTAGCCTGACATAGACGGTAAAAGGAGTAAGTGGATAGCCAGGATTCTGGAATTTGACCTGGAAATAAAGCCTACCAAATTGATCAAAGGTCAAGGTCTAGCCAAGCTATTGGTTGAAGCCAATTGCCAAACTTTGGGGATAAGTTTCATTAACGAATGCTCAGGAATTCAGCAGGGTCGGCTGTCTAAAAGAGACTCTCAAAAGGATCCCCCATTAGCTCGATGCCCCTGGTATAAGGATGTCATATATTTTCTGCAAGAGCTGCAGCCTCTAGATGGCTTGCCAAGAAACAAAGAAAGAGATCTGAAGCTCAAGGCAGTCAGGTACTTCCTTATTGATCAAATTTTATATTGGAAAGACCCCCTGGGGGTGCTTTTAAAATACGTGAGTTCACCATAGGCCAACAGGATCATGGTTGAATTTCACAGCGGCCTATGTGGAGGACACCATTTCTGGAAGGCCACGGCCCACAAAATTATCAAAGCCGGGTACTACTGTCCCAGCTTGTTCACTGATGTCCACAGAGGAGTTAGAGCCTGTACCAAATGTCAGAGATTTGTAGGAAAACAATAGCTTGAGTCTCTGCCTTTACAGCCTGTAGCTGTTTCGGGACCTTTCCAGCAATGGGGCCTAGATTTTATTGGAGAAATCCACCCTGCTTCCAGTGGGCAGCATAGATGGATCCTGACTGCCACGGACTTCTTTACCAAGTGGATTGAAGTTATCCCCACCAGGAGTGCTTCCCACAAGGTAATTATTGGATTCTTGGAAGACCTCATCACAAGATTCGGTTGCCCAAGAAAGATTGTTACAGATAATGCAACCTCATTCAAGGTCGAACCGTTGGTCAAGTTCTGTGAGCAACTTGGAATCAAGTTGATTCACTCCACTCCATATTATCCCCAGGGCAATGGTTTAGCAGAATACTCCAACAAAAGTCTCATAAGGATCATCAAAAGATTATTGGAGGACAACAAAAGGGCTTGGAATTCAAAGCTAAAATTCGCCCTATGGGTTGATCGGGTGACTACAAAGAGATCTATAGGCATCTCCCCTTTCCAATTAGTTTACATAGCAGAATTTGTCTTCCCTTCTCAGCTGGCCATTCCCATAGAAAAATTCCTCCAGGATCATCAGGAGGAGCCTGATGACATGATCAGAAGGATTCATCGGCTAGTGGAGGTTCACCAGGCCAGGGAGCAGGCAATGGACAGAATTTAGGACCATCAGCAGAAGATCAAACAGGGTTTTGATAAGAAGGCCAAGAAGGAGAGGTTCCAGATAGGAGACCTGGTGCTGAAATGGGATGCTCCTAAACAAGATAAGGGAAAGCACGGCAAATTTGAAGCCTTATGGATCGGGCCCTTCAAAATATCTGAGGTTTTCTCAAATAACACATATCGGCTACAGGATTTGGAGGGTGAAGAAGTTTTTAGCAACCTAGTTAATGGGCATTTTCTTAAAAAATGTTTTGTCTGAGCCTTCGGTGGCTCCTGTGTTTTGTAAATATTGTCCTTTTCATTCTTTGTTTTTACTTTTATTGTTTCAGCTTAGTAAATGACTCCATAGCCCAACAGCAAGGCACTGGAACTGCAAAATGAGTCCCTAGAGCATCACAGGGACGACTCTATCCCCCATGGAGCCTAATGTTAGCAACATTACTTGTCTTCGGCATCGGGATATCTAGGTCTGCAAGTTACATGAGGAGCATCCAAGCGCAGCGCATAGAAGAAGTCCTTTTCGGGCTTAAAATCAAGCGAGCGGGCAAAGTTACAGTGTCAACGGTCTGGATCCATCCATACGAGCAGATCAACGGCCAGCGGGAAATCGCAGATAGCAGAGTTGCACCGAGAATAGCACAAGTAGATCATGCCCATATTGTATGCAAGAGGGGATGGCAGCCGTTCATCCCAAAGGACGCGTGGCACGAGATCTGGTCACGTCGACTTTTCGGTAGTCGCGGGTTCAAAGGGCGAAGGTTTTATGTCGTTGTACATCTCGAAACCCTGAACCCCAAAGTGTCGATAGCGCCCAAAGTCAGGCCCACAGTATCAAGGGGTAGTCTCAGTCGTCCATCTGAAGCAGACACCTGGCACGTGATTAGGCTCCCTGCCTTTTCGCCCATCGCAGTTTCAAAGCACCTTGGAAATAAGCAAAGGGTCACAGCCCGTGGTCACTTGAGAAAGGAAAGGATTTATGCAAAGGTGCCAAAGAGTCAGGTTTTGCCACAGAGGAAAATACCGCGTCCGCCAAGACCAGTTCAGCCTGGTTTCGATCCTGGTCCTCGCTAAAGAATTAATGAAGGTGAACAGAGGTAGTTGAAACCTCAGCTCACTTATTGAATGCAAGGAATGGGAGTTCCGGCAGACAGTCTGCCCGAGACGGTCCTGTACGCTGATTTTCTCCAAAGGGTCATGGCTAGTCCTCATCTGATCAGAGAAAGTCTGCACACGTCATGTTGGCCTTTAATGTTGCAACTATCTCCCTTGCAGGAGCCATGCGCAATTATGGTGACGTCTGACGGAAGTTATCCGTCCGAATTTGGCTGAAGGGACACCACGCCTTGGATGACTGAACATGCCTCAGATAGGAAAATTTTACTGAGTATATAGACTCAGTCTTTGTATTTTGTAAGGCATCGATGGTTGAGCAAGGCTCCCGGTTGTAAAAATTTAATGAAGCATTGTTATTCTGGTTATGTATGAACTCTTGAGATTTCTTTCCTTATGAATGTCATCTTCTTTCACGTCTTTGTTTACACTGTGTTAGAACAGCTCAGAATTGGAGGATCCAGTCGAGTTGTGACTGTTATAGGATGATGTAGGTTGGATCACTATAACAGTTGCGTTGTTTCTAATCGGTATCTGTGATTTTCTTAGCACTTAACGACTTGGAATTGGAGGATCCAGTCAAGTCCCCCTTTCAGTTTCTCGAAGCCCTGAACCAAGAGGATCTTGCATTCAGAGTTTTTCTTCTACCAACTGCTGAAAGGCCTGTTGCCTGAAGTAGTTCGCTCACTCCTCTCACTAAGTCTTCCACCTGCCCATTTTACAATCAACTCACTAACTGAAGTTAGATCAAGACCTCCTTTGTTCCTTACATACCAGACCTAGTCCCTGAATTAGAGTGATATCTTCCCGAGTTACTACCCATTCGATCACCCATTACAATTTATCGTGACATAAAACTGATGGGCGTTGGGCTCTGCTCCTGCAAGCAATCCAGGGGTGACTTCTGTCGCCAACATATGGTATCAGAGAAAAAGTTACAACATTGGGCCTGAACAGGGCCACATTAGTTACTCAGTATATATTTTGAGTACCTTTATTGTTACAAACAGAAAGCCCTTTCTGTTTTGTGTTAATTATGGTATCTCAGGACGATGCAGAAATCAGAATGGAAGGAAATCTGGAGCAGAGACCTCCTAGAGATCCAAGACAGAATAGTGACTGAAGCTCACCTACAAAAGTGCTAGAAACAATGAGGAATATTATTGTGGAGCTGCAAATCTTCAAATCCAACAATGAAAAACTGAAGAAAGCACAATAGGAGCAACAAGAGATAAATGTTGCACAGCATAGTGACAAAGAAAAGCCCTAAGGACGATAACAATGAAGAAGAGGTCAGCAAAAGGACTTCTAAGAACTATGGGCCTGAAGTAGAAAAGGGAGACATTTCGTCTGAAGGTACACCTTCAGCTGAGGACAGAACAAAAATAGGCATAAAGAGAAAACAAGTAGACCACCATGAAGGAGAATTCAAGAAAATTAAACCAGCTACCTTTGATGGAGAATCCAGAACAGGAGAAGAAGTTGAGGCATGGTTATTGGACATCAAAAAGTACTTCCAGATAAATAATTGTTCCAGCAATATGAAGGTCAGAATGGCCATTTACAATCTGAAAGGGAAGGTCATCATTTGGTGGCAAGACCTGAAATTGGCCAAAGGCCTAAAGGAGAAACAGATGGAATGGTCTGACTTTAAGAAATATTTCAAGAAAAAGTACTTATCTAAAAGCTACTATGAAAGGAAAACGAAAGAATTTTATGAGTTACGACTTGGAAAAATGACAACGGAGGACCGTATAAACAAATTCCTGGAATTACTAAGGTTTTTACCTTACATCCCGAAGGATAAGGTAAAAATCCAGCGATTCTTAAGTTGTTTACCACAATCCTATAGGGACAAAATTGAGTTTGACAATCCCAAGTCCTTAAGTGAAGTATTCAAGAAAGCATGAATGTGCTACGACTAGTACAAACAACGGACAGAGTTTCCCAAAGCCTAGAAGGATAAGAAACAAGATTGAATGAACCAATGGAAGAAGGGATACCAGCCAACTCCTTATCGGAACACAACAAAAGGCTTTCCAAGTAAAGAATTTCACTCCAACCATATGAATACACAAGGCAGCGGTAAACCAATAAATCTAGGAATGAAGAATTTTGGGGACAGCCCCCGCGAACCACTAAAGTGCTGGGAATGTGGAGGACCTCATCTAAGGAGGAACTGTCCACGTTTAATTTCAGCAAACAGAACTATTGTTCGTAATTTGCAAGAAGCCTCGATGGTGGGCGACGTGGGCAGAAGCCTGCATTGGATAAATGCAGCCATAGATGGACAACAAGCTGACCACCAGTCCTATGTGGTAGAAATCAAAGGTAAAATCAATAACACTCGAATTTTTGTTTTAATTGACCCTGGAGTTACGTTAAGTTATATTACTCCTGATGTAGTGGAGTCAAATAAACTTAAGAAACTGAAGCACGCAAAATCATGACTGGTACAACTAGCAACAGGAACTAAAAGGAAAGTAGTTGACTTTATTTTTTATTTCAAGTTCATCTTAGATGGCCAAAACATAAGAACAAATCTGAACATCCTGCCACTAGGATCTTATGATATGATTATCTGAATGGATTGGTTGGAAAAGCACAAAGCAGTACTAGATTGTTATACAAAGACACTTAACTTTAAATCCGATTATGGCACTACTAGAACATCCCAAGGTATACCAAAACCTATATTATTTAGACAAGTTTTAGCCATGCAATTCAAGAAAGGTATGAGAAAGGGATGTCAATTTTATGCCATCCAAGTAACGAATCTGTTTGAAAAAGAAGAAAAGCCAAAGTTAGAAGACTTTGTTGTCCTACGTGAATTCAGAGACATGTTTGTGGATGAGATACTGGAATTACCTCCTAGAATGGAAATAGACTTCTCCATAGACCTACTACTTGGTTCAGCCCCTATCTCAAAAGCACCTTATCGAATGAGTTTACCAGAATTGACAAAATTAAAAATACAATTACAGGAATTGTTAGACAAAGAGTATATCAGACCGAGTGTTTCACCATGGGGGGCACCAGTCCTCTTTGTGAAAAAGAAATATGGTACTTTAAGACTTTGTATCAATTATAGACAATTGAATAAAATGACTATTAATAATAAGTACCCCTTACCTAGGATAAATGACCTGTTTGATCAAGTAGGTGGGGCCAAGATATTTTCGAAATTGGATTTACGATCCGGTTATCATCAAGTTAGGATAAAGGATGAAGATATAAGAAAAACAGCCTTTTGAACAAGATATGGACACTACGAATTCATGGTCATACCTTTCAGAATCACTAACGCACCAACCACATTTATGTGCCTAATGAACAGTATTTTCAGTCAATACTTAGACAAGTTCGTACTAGTGTTTATCGACAATATTCTAGTCTATTCTAAAACAGAGGAAGAACATGAAGAACACTTAAGAATAGTTCTACAAATGTTGAGGAAACACAATTTGTATGCCAAATTCGATAAGTGTGACTTTTATCAAAAGAAAATACAATATCTAGGACATGTAATTTCAGCAGAAGGCATTGTCGTAGACCCTAAGAAAATAAAATCCATCATGGAATGGTTGGTACCTAAGGATGTAGAAGATATCTAGTCATTCATGGGAATCACTGGATATTATCGCATATTTATAGAGGGTTTTCCAAGATAGCCTACCCTATCACGTCATTACAAAAGAAAGGGAGCAAGTTTAACTAGTCACATAAGTGTCAAGACATTTTTAACAAACTAAAGGGATTATTGACAACTGCACCCATATTGAAGGTAGTAGACCCAAATAAAGACTTTACCGTATTTGTTGATGAAAGTAAAAAAGGACTAGGTGGTGTCCTAACTCAGGAAGGACACGTGATTTTTTATGAGTCCTGGAAATTAAAAGAACACAAGCGAAATTATGTCACTCGTGACTTAGAATTGGCAATGGTAATACACACCTTAAAAATGTGGCGACACTACATAATGGGAAGAAAATTTATACTATTGACGGATAATAGTGGTGAGAAATATCTGTTTAACCAACCAGACCGTAATGCAAGGCAAGCAAGATGGCTAGCCTTCTTGAGCGAATTTGACTTCGAGGTTGGATATATCAAGGGTAAGGAAAATAAAGTAGCAGACGCTTTAAGCAGAAGATTCCATGGGTTATTTGAGATAAATATCAGCAGGGAAGAAAGTGATCTAGAACAAAGAATAAGGATGGCAGGTATTAAGGATGAAAATTACACTAAGATAATGGCAGAATTACAAAACAGTACCGCAAACTCAGATAAACCAGATCTGAGTATCGACAAAAAGGGACTATTACAATGTAAAAAAATACTTTACATACCAGATTCAACAGAGTTAAAGTCAATAGTCTTGGACAAAGTGCATAAGAAACCATATTCTGGCCATCCAGGATACCAGAAAACAATAACAGCACTTAGCAAACTATTTTACTGGCCTAGTATGAAGGGTGAAACAGAAGAATACTTGGCTAGGTGCCAAGATTGTCAGCAGGTTAAGGTCGAACACCAGCATCCAGCCGACCTATTACAGCCATTACCAATACCAGAATGGAAATGGGAGACCATATCGCTGGACTTTATAACAGGTTTGCCTAAAACTCAGAAACAAAATGATTCTATTATGGTTGTAATCAATAAATTCAGTAAGTCTGCACACTTTATTCCTGTGAAATCTACTTTTAAAGTTATAAACATCGTTGAAATATTTATGAAACAAATTTTTAGACTGCATGGTATTCCTAAAATGGTGATCTTAGATAGAGACGTAAAATTTACGTCCACTTTTTGGAAAGAATTGTTTACAGGGCTAAATACTAATTTGAATTTCAGCACGAGTTACCATCCACAAATGGATGGATAGACCGAATGAGAAAATCAGATCGTAGAAGATATACTCCGCATATACGTAAGAACAAAACCAAGTAAGTGGGAAGACTACCTGTACTTGGTAGAATTCGCATATAACAATGGGTACCAAACTTCGGCTAAATTAAGCCCCTTCGAGGTACTATATGGCAGGAAGTGTACGACTCCAATTAGTTAGGACAACCCGGTTGATAGACTTATGGTTGGACCAGAGATGCTCTAAGAAATGGAAAGTACAACAGAACTTGAAAGAGGCACGGGACAGACAAAAAAGCTATGTGGACCAGAAAAGAAGACACTTGGAGTTTCAAGTGGGAGATCATGTTTACTTGAAAGTTAAATCCCGGAAGAGTTCACTCAAACTCGATAACTGTGCCAAGCTAGCACCCAGGTTTTGTGGGCCCTTCGAGATACTAGCCTGAATTAGACCCGTAGCATACCAACTTGCACTTCCAGCTAATCTAAGAATTCATAATGTATTTCATATTTCTTTGTTGAAAAAGTATGTTTACAACCCTACTCATACGATTGATTGGAACTTGGTGTAGGTGGAACCCGAAGGTGAGTTCTAGGTGGAACCCCCTACGTATTCTGGACTGAAGAGAAATAGCACTTCAGAACAAAGTCGTCGCTCAGGTAAAGGTGCAATGGAATCACTTTAGTCCTGAGGAGGCCACTTGGGAGTTGGAGGGAGATTTGCGGAAATCTCATCCAATCATGTTTCAAGAAAGGAACTAACACTGAGGACAGTGTTTTATTGAAGGGGGAAAGGATGTGACATCCCCAAAAATAAAGTATTTTTGAAATTTAAAATTTGTTAGAGAATTATTTTCATTTTGTTAAATTCGAATTTGGCAATTTTTTTCCATTTATGGCAATTCCAAATTTTGAATTTAATAAATTGTAATTAATTATTATGACTATTGGGCAGAGTCCAGATTTGACCCAGCTAACTAGTTGACCATGACACTTGTATGTAAACAAAATATTGTTTTATTTATTGCAGGAGGACAAATGTAATAGTCATGTTAAATTCAACTGACCATGACTCCATGAGTGGGGAACATGTTGGAACTACCTCTGGGATAATTATTAAAAGTGGAAAATCAAGGATTTGGCCATTGGCAGCCCCTGAAAATCAGGGATTTAGAAAGCTGTGA
This sequence comes from Picea engelmannii, assembly GCA_009831015.1. Taxonomy (NCBI): domain Eukaryota; kingdom Viridiplantae; phylum Streptophyta; class Pinopsida; order Pinales; family Pinaceae; genus Picea; species Picea engelmannii. The sequence continues at coordinate 460,368 of ML778691.1, read as the reverse complement.
AAATTCCCAACGGAGGGAAAAGACCTAGGCAAGAATATGGTTGATAAGGAGGTAGGACGTTGCCTAGTATGTTGGGGAAAAGAGAAGGATAGAGAGTACTTGTTGTTACAAACACTAATTGTTAAGGGTGAGGCAAGGAAGAGACTACTGTGAAAGGAAGACATTGTCGAAGAGGAGATTCCAAGTTTTCCCTCATGGATTCATGGTCAGGCTAGGGGGTGAACTGGGTAAGTGATTTTGGCTACCCTATTCTATTGTTCGGAGGAACGTGGTTGTTCCCTTTGTCTTCCCGCGAACTGGTTCAGATATGTCATTCTTTCCTCCTCTGTTTCCATGATTATATATATTTGAGATAATGTATCTGCTTATACGAAAGTGAAATAATTCCCATGGGTGAAATCTACTCGGTTGTGAGAAATTCATAATAGATGACCTAATTATAGAAATGTCCCCTGTAATTAAAACTTTAAGCAGAATTATATATGTATAAATGAACTTGAAAGAACAGAGCTATTTACAGGTATACATCTAGTTTTGTAATTAAATTCCTAGGCATAATTATCTATATAGTTGAACTTGAAACAACAGAGCTAGTATAAATGTTGTGTATTGGATAGCTGGAAGCTAAAAGGATCGAATGGGTAGAAACAAAGGTGGGAAAAATTTCCCCTAGTTTAGTGTTACACTTCGATCCCTCCTTAGTTTTGTTTTGAAACTGTCTCGAGATCTAAACTCGAATAGAAACAGAACGATGAAGTATACGGGAATGACCATAACTAAGGGATAAAATTCAACCTAAATCTAATTTCGGATGATATAATTCTACAAATTTCCTATTACAAGAATGAAAGGCTATGTATGCTAGTATCCTACCATAGAAGAGTAAATAATGATTTAGAACTGATATAATATTGACGCATGACACAAATAGAATATATACAACATCTTATATATGCTTTGAACTGTAATTATTGTCTATACAAAGGTAGGATATTTCAACTCGATTTTGTCGAGAGTCTTGTTGAAAGAAACAAAAGTTCTTAAAATTTCATGACTATAGTATTACTACACTTTCGAGCAAACAATTGTAATATTGTAAGACATCCTTTAATATCTTTATTCTTCACACTTTTTGGAAGACTATTTAGGAAATTACAAAGTGGACCCAATCTATTCTGAAAATGAAATTGTTAGAAGGACAATAATCGACAAACTCATAAATCTAGAGATGTGAAACCCTCTTTCTTGAATGATCACTATTGGATAAGTTTGAAATATAAGAACTACATTAACGAGAGATTATTCATACAGATAATAATAAAATCAAGAAATGATGGTTCCTGTAGCTTTCAAATAGAGATTCATGAGTACATTAATTTGCAGAGGTAATAAACAGAACGCTGAGAATATTTTTCTGAAAGCATTTCTTTAAACCAACATGTTCCCTTTGATGATAAGTATAACAGATTAAAGAATTCCCTCTAACAGTAAACTTGGATTTAGTTTCGCTAATTCTAGTATTTAAACAACAGTTTATTTCCCTACACCATGCATGACTGCACCCACTCCCTTAAATGGAACAATAGAAAAAAACAAATCAGGGTTTAACCCTCAGACATCCGATACAGGAAATTAGAGCATGGGAAATGTTACTTAATATCAAGTGAAAATTACGAACAGAACCATGGCCTCCATGCTTCGAAATTGAAGAGCTAGTTTGAGAGCCACTACACAGAACCTAAGTACCTTTTTGCATGACGGGTAGGGGCTGACACCTGCACCTTGGGTGGTCATAAGCCTTGCAAGTATTTATCACTGAAAAATATTAGTAAAAATACGGAGTAAGACTTTAAACTTAGATTGAAAGGTAAATTGATAATCACAGCTATGTCTGGTGGTACTTAACTTAGGAGTCGAAGCCCGGAGTCCACCTATTGTTGTGCCCTGTTATATAAATGACTCTGGTCGAGGGGAGGATGGTCCCTGGAACTTCTGATGGTTACCCTCGCAACAGGCAAAGTCCCATCATTAATACAGAGAATCATATTTATACAATTTTATCAACTACCTTGAAAATAAAATAATAGCAGTGCGAGTTTTCAGATTACACCTTAATAAACCCCTCTTGCGAATAGATCGAAGAGCATAAGGAAAACATCATACACAAAGTCAACAGATTTCTCGTGGAGGGTACTCTAACTTAACGAGAGATAGACCCCTCATTAATACACTATCAGACTTCAAACAGTATGTATCAGTCGCAGATAAGGATAGGGACATTAAGGGACAGACTTAAGCTCATTATAAACCTTTACATGGCGTAGGAAGGGACTTCTTTGAACTATTTTAAGATACATTCAACATAGTTACTAGCCATAGGGTCAAACCCAGAAATAATCCCACGAGAACACAAACATCAGACCGCGATGTATAACAATAGGTTAAAGAGGTAAATAGTAGTGACTCAAGGTTACAATGGGAAAACCTCATCTATAGCCGGTACCAGAATAGAAATATGTAGGCTTCGAACATTATCGTCGGGAGACAAGGGGGCCATTAAAATCAAAATAAGGGTTACAGGATGTAAAAGCGTTCATCTTAACCAAACCCTGAACTCTAGTTTCAAAATTTGAGATATGAAATCTCTCTTGGAAACTTACCAGGAAGTCATTGGATGCCATCGGCTTCACCAAGATTTGACCGTAATGGTGGTATCCCTTCCCTGCTGAGGAAGCATAACATAGAACCCTCCCCTTTGGAGTCACGGTGGAAAGAGAGGAACCGCCTAACCCTAATAAGAGACGAGTACTACTCATAATAAACACTGAAGGTACGAGCCATGTGCTAGGGAAAAGGTGGCACACCAGGATTGGAAAGGGCAGGTGGGAGAGATATCGGGACTAGTGCTTACAGGACCCTACTTAATCACAGGGATGGAACTTTAACTCCTTCTGGCAGATACATTTCTCTCCCTTACCAATGAAGATGTGAAGTTAATAGCAGTCACTTCGTGACTGTCCAATAGAACTAGCCAGTCGCTAAACTTTTTTGTTCAGTTAGTTACCATTATGCTACCTCCATCGGTGAGATGAGACTTAATTACAAATTGGTTATGCAGAGAATTGCATGGGATTGGTCTGGTTTCAAATCTTTAAGTTGGGGAACTAAAAGTGTCATAACCACGACAGATCCTTAAAGGAAATCCATTCAAGTGATTCAGACATTGTCAATGATATCATTAACCTGTTTCATGTTGCGTGTTACGTTAAGGGTATAACTTTCGATATACATACAGTTAGGTAGGAGTCCTAATATTAATTCTCAATGATATAAACTTGTACGCAAAATCTAAAGAGCCTGATATTAACAAGGAATTTAGAACTCGAATTCTAATGTACTTGAATCCTAATACAGGTGGATATACGTATTGTATTGGTATCTATGTGATAATATATGAGTTGGAGAAGTACTATAAATCATTGGGAGCCTCTCTTACAATTTGTTAAGTTGGTCCGGCATAAGGTTTTACTCTTATTACAAGTAGTTTATCAAGCTCTAATCAGAGCAAAAATTTAAGTATCTTTTCTACGATTTTATTAAACAAAAAATCAGGGATTAATGTACCAAAAGAAAAAGAAAAAAATGTTATGTCAAATTGGAGGTACATTACATGCACATATCTGTATTGAGGCTAAGCGTAGATATCCATTCCCCTTGCCAAATCACGTGTTGAAAACGTGAAGGATAAAGACCACGCGTCGACACCAAGGAGAGGAAGAAAAGACATAGCGTTTTACATTATTTCTCTGTGCAGGAAGAACCCCAGACATCTACCTCTTTTTTGGATACTCCAGTGCACACCGAGGTGTAGAATATTCGTTCTCACCTTCCATCAAAAACCCTCCACTCAGATCAAGATGTCTAGCAATAAGAAAGAATTCCTCTTCCCTTCTTTCTATTGCATCCCTCTTCCCATTTCGCCTAGAATCTGTGTGTCTCCCTCTCTTAGATACATCAAAGGGCATGCCTTTAAAGAAAAATGTGTTTCCTTCAGTAAGACATCCACACACAGTCAATCAGAAGAACCAGATGGCCACTTGTGCTTGTGCGAATATCTGTCCTCGATCGAGGAGGAGGAGGAGTGGACCCAAAATCGGTTGATGGGTACCCTCACAAAACAAAACAGGGCCCCATCATTAATTTAATGTAATTGTGCTTCACTTATATAACAAAGAAATTAAATACGAAAACCTTTAAGAGAGCGTAGATTTACAAATTCCATAGAGAATTAACACTGCTACAATTATTTTACATAGAGCGTAAATCTACAATTCCTTCAAAGGATTAAGACTTCTATATATATATATATATATATATATATATATATATATATATATTTACACAGTATAAATTACTAGTTCCACAAAGTGGTAATTTAAATACACGAAGTATGGATTGTGACTCCCTCAGAGTGTTAATACATTTACATAGAGCACAATTACGAATCCCCACAAAGGGTTAATAACACCATTTGCATACAGAGAGCATAAGTTACGATTTATACAGTGTTGATATATATTACATAGAGTGTAAATACGGATCACCACAGAGGGTAAATAACACTACTGCACACACAGAGAATAGATTACGACCCCCACAGAGTGTTAATATATTTTACACAGAGCTTAATTTCGAATTCCCATAAAGGGATTTACACTGAGATTTATAATTTTACACGGGACGAAATTTACGAACTTCCCCACAGAGGATCGATTTTGTCATATATATTATCCCTATACGTATACATAGGTAGTAATTCACGAATTTCCATAGGGTTGATTTTTGATATATATGTTTGGTGTATAACACAAAGAATTAGAATGTATGAACAAAGGTTTGGTATTGTCACTTTTATATATATTTGCTAACTACACAAAATGAAATCTACAAAATTCCCAACAGAGGATTGTTTTTACCCAGGATATAAATTGAGGAATTTCCCACAGAGGGCTATTGAATGTATATATATATATATATATATATATATATATATATATATGGTAAATATGAAAATCCCCTACAGAGTTTGACAATAGATCTCGTAGGGTTATCATAGTGGAAGGAGACAGACTAGGGTTCGACCCTTAAAATGTTTTGGGCCACAAAAAAACTGTAAGAAGTATGGAGCAAAAGAACAACAGTCGACCAAGGAAAAATTAATAACCTACAGACCCGAACCTTAAACACGGATTAACCCAGGAAGTAAAATACTTAAGGTGGCACAACGATAATACAATGTAAAACCTTAACAGAGAGAAAAATGGGGAGTTTGTCCATAGACATATCTTATATTACATTGCATCAAAACAGAGTATTCATTCACGGATAACATGGATAACATGGATAGAAAAAAAGTTATGTCTCTTACCTTGCGCATGGAAGAACCATAGATGTGTTGCCTTCCCCATATTTTACGATGGTCGAGCTTCCCAAGTTGTCGGCCATATAGAGTAGGGAAATGCTAGCATACAGTGCAAAGGGTGTTTTCGCATACAGCACAGAGATAAAATGTTACAAGACCAAAGGGGGGGGAAACAATGAACTATTGTGATCTCGAGGGAAACGTTAGAGGAGTAAACAAAGTAGGTATGCACCAGTACCGTTGTCATGTGAAGCCATGGAGATGGCGAGCCCACATTCAGTGCGGTTGCCTAAGTGTCAAGTTTGGGAGGTACGATACAGGCCTCCCATTAATTAAATAGCCAAAGGTAAATGCCTGCAAACGTGACCTGTTAGCCACCATTAAAAATGGATTCCAAACCAATTTATTGCAGAGTCATGTCACTAGTCGGGTAGGTTTAAAAACCATTATGGTTATGGTTTATGCTAGTTACATTATACAAAGAGTATACAACGTTGGGGTATGCACTTTTTAATCTATATATTAAACGATGGGTATTTCATTGGATATTGTGTTAGTGTTATGTTAACATGTAACAATGTGTGTGTTAAATGATAGGTATATTGTTTAGGCTAAAGTATTACATTGTGATAGTATCCATATAATAGTTTATTTGTTGTTAGTGTTAGTGTTAGTGTTATATGTTAAATGATTAATTATGGATAGCGTTAGTGTATAGTATCCATGTGATAGGTCATATGGTAAACAATGTGTGTGTGTGTGTGTGTGTGTGTGTGTGTGTGTTGATATGGATAAAGTTAATGTTATTTTATCCATAGGTTAGTTTATATGGTAAACTATATATATATATATATATATATATATATATATAGATAGATAGATATATATAGACTATCATATGGATTCTCTATCACTAACACTATCCATATCAATATATATATACATGCATATAGTTTACCATAAAAACTATCATATGGATTCCATACTCTAACACTATCCACATCAAAATATGTATATATATATATACAAATAGTAAAGTGTTGAGGTATCCACAGGAAAGTCTGTAGGATAAATAATGCATATCGGTGTGGCTAATGTTAAGATTATGGATAGACTTTATGACAGTTTATGACGATAACTTTGCTATGCATACAATAAAGGATTAAATATATTTCTAATGTATTATTTATGTGTCACAATCAAATGTTGAAGAGTCAAGGAACTTAATGTCCCCTAAACAATTTTTTTTTATTTGAGAAATTTGGGGTACATTACATATGGTATCAGCGCTAAAGATTACAGCACTTGGACCTCAGGGCAAAGCCAAATTATTTTAAGTTTTTATTTTCTATTAAAGAAAAACTAACAAATATGTTTACTGTTACAAACAGAAAAAAATTGTTGGCCTGTTGTGATAATATCGGCACAAAATGAAGAAGAAATCAGACCTGAAGAGAATCCTAATCAAGGACTTCCTAAAGAACCTGGGCATAGCAGCGAAGGAAGTTCAGCCACACGGTGTAAGTTTTAAACCTGCGAAGTAAAGCAATGCATATATATTCTTAAGCAATACAGAAATTAATCAATGGCTCATACACAGAATACACAGAGATCTTTACCGGAAACCCTCAACCGGGAAAACCTTTCTTTTTCATTATTTTG
>ML778691.1:410682-438994 GCA_009831015.1 Picea engelmannii | reverse complement strand
CTGATAGTGTCGGTTAATTGTTATGAATGTATCAACCATGTTTCTTTTCCTTTGTACCATAAGATACCTTAACTTCGGGACGAAGTTTCCTGAAGGGTGGGTGTATGTAACAACCCTGGTTAAATAGATACATAGGGATGATTAATTATAATTAATTTGATAATCTGATTGTCCTAATATGTTTAGTTAAACAATAATTATTTCTTAATAATATTAATTAATAAATTAATTATTAATTACTTGTTCATATCTGTCAATGATTAATTAATTAATTGATTGACTCATTAATTAATTGAGTAATTAATTAAAGGGGTTAATAATTTTTAGTATATTTAATTAAAGACTTATGTATGAGGGGGGGGGAAGAAACATTAAATGGAGGGGATAAGATAATAAATAAGGGGATCAGATAATAAATAAGGGGATCAGATAATAAATAAGGGGATAATATAATAAATAAAGGGATAAGGAAATTAATGAAGGGGAGGAGAGTCAATGAAGGGGGAATATGACGGGGAAGAGTCTTACGGGGAGGATCATTATTTTGGAGGAGGAAGATATATTTTTGTGGGAGATTTTTCTGTGGAGATCTCTGGTGTGAGGAGTTTGGTTTTGGGGGTTTTTGGTGAATCAGAAGCAAGGGGCACCAGTTTGCTAGGGGTTTTGGGCATGGGGGCCAGGATATCCTTACGGTATCCTAGAGCTAGGGAGCCAGACAGACTGCTCCTAGCTGGCAGGGAGGAAAACTCGGTTTTGGGCAGTGTTTGACACAGTTTCAACTTCGGCAAAGGACAACTAGATCAATGGGGGAATTAGCATCAGGAAGAGGTAATTTATTTTATTATGTTAAGTAATTCTTATTMTRTTATGAAATTGTTGTTCTTTAATTAATTTAACATGCTTATATGTTGAATGAAAGAAATTATTGAGTCTTTCTGTGTAGAAGTAATCTTATCGGTTTCAATTTATGGATTTTAATAGACTGAAATTAATTTGGTCCCTACACTTTAAACGAAGTGTTTAGAAAGGATTGAATGTGCTATGATGAGTACAAACAGAGGTCTGAAATTCCCAAGGCATGGAAGGACAAGAAACATGACAGATTGAATTAGTGAAAGAAAGGCTTCCAACCAGCCCCTTTCCGGAATATGGAAAAGAGTTTCCAAAAGAAGGACTATCATTCCAATACCCAGAGTGCTCAAGGGGGAGGTAGAATAGTTAATCTGGGAGTCAACAAAGTTGGAGACATCTCCAGGGAACCATTAAAGTGTTGGGAGTGTGGAGAACCTCACTTGAGGATAAATTGTCCATGCTTAATTTCCACAGCAAGAACTACAATCCATAACCTGCAAGAAGCTTCTATAGTAGGAGATATGGGCAGAAGCATGCACAGAATTAATGCAGCCCTCATTTTTAATATAGTACCGAGGGTAAACCCTAGAATCGTCAGGGCACAAGGTCGATCAAAAACAAGGCTCAAATCCATTACAAAAATATACTCATTATGATATCAATATGTCACTTGTATGGATTGAACCCAGGTGGGGAGCATAACAATCATTCCTCCCAACCACTCGAACTAAACCCAGTTGACTAAAACTTTGAAGGACATGGGGGTGGGATTTGATCCACTTATGTGTGCATGGGTCATGAGATCATTTAATATAATCTCTCTGGGTGAAACCACACACTCGACCACTACCTCAAGGTGACCCCATGGCTCCAAGAAAATCCCTCATTAGAATTGAACCTTTCCTAATGGTGAAAAACTCATCGCTTTCCACCATTTTGTCCAACCCCTTTGGGAACTTTCTTTTTACCACATATTCCATAAGTGTATATAAAATATTCATGGTTCTCCCATCATTTGAAATTTTCAATGTGGATTCAAATGGTCATCAAAAATACTTGTAACTATAAACCACAAATATGGTTGTCAAATAGAATAGGTTAGCATGCATTGTATTTGTCACACTTATTGCGTACGTTAATGGCGTTTCCTCCTCTTATTGTTATAATTAACTAATAAACCCCAACTTCCTAAGAGGCTTTAGACAATTCTTCTTACTTTTCTTGTGCACAATTTGGATTGATAGTTTGTGTTCAAATTAAATCACCTACAAACCGTACTATTGTAAACAAAATCTCTCCTTATATGACCGCGCACTTATCTTTTTACCAAAATCTTTTTTTTGTTTCCTCCACTATATTGGCTCATCGTGTGTAAGAAAAATAGTGAAGAAAAATGAGAAACCCCAAATTATTGAGAGGGAAACAATGTTGGGTCCTCTCATCATTCTACTTAACTTAGAAACCCCATGTTGTCTTGTTTCATGTAAGCCAACGATCCAAGCAAAGGAAAACCATGTACCATTATTGCATCATGCCACTCATCTTAGCCTTAATCTTTTAACTTAAGGCCATTTATGTGAACTAATTGTAATTCAAATGATTTTAGGCTTATGCACATAACTCAACTCCTATATTCGTTAAGTTTCCTTTTACTAAGAGAAGAAGAGATGAGTAGGCCTTAATAAGGGTGGAAGGGAAATGCTAACAAGGGTAAAAATATATATCTAAGGACAATGATACAAACATAAAATTATTCCATCACTGACATGCTCCTTTTACTCAAGGAGAGAATCATCTAGAAATCCTATTTAAAATTGATTTGATTGTAGTGGTAGGAAATTCTCCTCTAGAACTTAGAGAAATTACTAGACTATTTTAGGAAAGGAATACAAAAGGAAGAGGGGATGAGGGATAACATAAAGAGTAAAATTAATAGGGGAGGAGGAAGAGTGAGGATAAAAGAAGATAAGGTGGGAAGAAAAATAGGAAGAGGGAGAGGAGGGGGAAAGAAAAAGAGGAGGTGAAGAGGAAGAGGAAGAAGGAGTGGAAGGAAAGGGAGAGGGGGAGGGGGAGGAATAAAGGAAGACAAAGAGAGGGAGAGGGAGAGGGACAGAGGAAGGAGAGGAGGGGGGAAGAAAATGAGGAGTGGAAGAGGAGAAGGAGAGGGAGAGGGAGTCTAAGAGAGGAAGTGGAAGGGGAGGAAGAGAGGAAGAGGGATATAATTAAGGGAAGAGAGGGGGGAACCAAAAATCCATCTCTAAAACCCAAAATAAAAATTCCATCTTCAAAACCTACATAACAATTTATTTTAAATTTGCAAATCTAAAAAAAAATCAAGGGAAAAGAACAACAAAATTACATGTGAATCCAATAAAATCCAATGATGCCCAACAAATATCCCTTGCTTTATTTTGTTGAGAGCCCCTACAAATCCCTTTAAAATCCAAGAAGTTATATGTAACACCCTCATGTGAAAATGAAATGAGGGGACCACCCATGTTTAGATTATATTTGAAATATACAGTGAAAGCAACACAATGATTATATTTATGTCATTTGTTTTATGATTACATTGACTATTACAACATTGAGATAAAGTGCACGTTGTTGTGCATTGTCTTAGCATTGCCAACATGTTTCCACCACATCATTCCACGTCATTATAGCATCGCACTACATCGTTTGATACAACGCTAAAACAAAAATCACATCGTCTCAGCATCATGGAATGTTTTTAATTATTATTATTGTAAATATATAAAAATTGTTGTTGTTGTTGTTGTTGTTGTTGTTGTTGTTGTTGTTGTTATTTTTAAAAATATATTATTATTATTATTATCATAATAATCAATAAATATAATCAAAAATCCTCTATCATGAGAAATTTCTTTTAATTTTTATTATTATTAATATTTAAAAATTGTTATTATTATTAATTATTATTAAAACACCCTACAATGAGACATGCCCTTTGTACAAAATCTTTGGCTTTGGACTAAGGCATGGCCCCAATTCAAAGGTTTAACACACCAAGGGTAGTGAGTCTCTCACCCAATACATGATTCAAGGATGGAAACTAGTGCCTTACGAACTACGCACTAGTTTTAGAACATGGTGTGTAGTAGGAACCTAAGGTATTGGGCCCTAAACACTACTTGTGTGGCTCATTAACCATGAAAATTCCCCAGGCCACAACATGTGCACTCTATCATGAGTATTTGGCCCAAAAGTGGGATTTGAGCTTGATTCTAAGGTTTTTCACCACCAAACATATTTCTCTTGGAAAGTGGCATTGTTTGAGGCAAAAAACTAGGGCCTTAAGCTCTAACGATGCTTATATGGCTCATGGGATATGCACATATTCCCAAACAATGATACATGCCCTCCATAAGGTATCTTTCCCCCCTAAGTTTCCTATCTTATGGCATGATTCAAGGACAAAAAATAAGGGTTTAGGACTTATAGAAACCTTATATGGCCTCTCGACCATACATAAGTCCATACACCTTTACACAATCCCTTTGGAATTGATATTTTCCCTAAGAGTGGGACACAAGCTCGATTCTCTAGTTTGACACACTAATTATGGGTATCATGGCCAAATAAATGCTTCAATATTAAAATAAAGGGGCTTGGATCCTAAATTATTTATCTAAGGAACATTGGTCATGCATGATGCCTTGGAGCATGTGAGAATCATCTAGCCAAAGTCATTTTCCCACCTTATTTTTCCCAAGAATGGGATACAAGACCAATTCAAAGTTTTAGCATGTTAGTGATAGGTCAAAGCACCAAGGACATGGTTCATGGCCAAATTCAATTGCCTTGTACATTATAGATTACTTCTAGGGCATATGGGTCCTCCTAATGATGATAAAATCCTCTTAGAAGGATTATTAATCCCAAATGTTGCATATGGGTTTGATTTCTAGGATTATACACTAAAGATGTGTCTCTTCATCCAAGACATGATTCAGGAAAATGAAACGTATGCCCTATACACTATGCTTAGGGTTCATGAGAAAATCATGGGGAGGTGTTGTATCTCAAATATTTACACCAAGGTTGCAAAATCAATATCTAGTCAATTGGTTCTACCCTACTTTATTTCATGGTTGGAAAGGCTCCATTCTTTTAGTATGGAATTTGTTTTAAATGAGTTATGTGTTCAAGCATCCAACAACACTAGTTGACAAAGGTGTTAATTCCTGACTATTATTTTAAGCTCCAAGATTTATAAATATGATACTTCCATAGGGTATCCCTTATAGATGAAGGTATTTTGGAAATGTGGCATTATATAGTACATTGGTTGGAATTCCTTTGTCATTGTTTTCACTTATATCATAATTTATGTATTTCTACCATATTGTCCACCAGAGGTGGAAATTACATTTTTTGTTTACAAGTCTATAATCTTAATGACTGATGCACTATTCAAAAAATAGATGATTTTGATTAGGAGAAGCTTTTCAATTATTTCGATATATTATTCATGGTTAACATTTAATTTTGCATCATATTTTCAACTGTTAATTTTGCACTAAATTTAACAAATCATCAAAATAGAGGTAGAGATGGCTCTGAGTGTGCATTGGAGAAACTTTGTAAATAATAAGGTTACATTGAATGAAATAAATGTATCAGTGTCTCCATCCCCGTTGTTTCACAATATGTTCTACATTTATATATGTGCCATATGTTGTAATCTCCATAGTTATAACATTTCAACATAAATTATGTCAATTTGTAGTTTTACATATTTTATTAAGTTGCCACCCATGATTTGTGGCAATGACTTCTATACCTTTATTAATATTGCAACTTACAATATAATGGCAATGACATTAGTGAAATATTCTCCATGACTTTATATTTTTTTATAATTCAGTGAAAGAATTGCATCATACATATCTATGTTGGTAGACCAACAAGAATTAGAGTGGAAGGTGACCTACAAGCACATAGAGGTCTAAGAAACAGGCAAAGGGTGCATGCAAGAAGGGTTATATGGCTCTGGTGCATGGGGATGGAGGTGGACTATGCTCATGGTTGTTATGGGTTATGGTTGTCATAGTTTGAAACACTAGTTTGTTAGTGGGATTGCCAAGCCTCTTGATTTTGTGAAGGTTTTCATTTGGTCGTACGACGTCAAAATGAAGTATATTTGAAAAGGTATCAATAAGTACCAACATTCAATTATAAAATTGAATTGAGGCTACCAATTATTCATTTAACTACCTAAAAACTCTATTATGCAAGCTACCTAGAGCACATTGTCAAAACTGGTTGAGACACTTGTGAAAACTTTAAGTGAGTCATTTGATATTGAAATGGGGTAGATGAAATGTTGTTGGAAAGGTCATGAGGTAAGATATAATCTAGAAAATATGTTTTTATGTTCTAATTCCCATCAATGAAACTTTTTAAACTATGAATTTCTACCACCAAACTAGTGTCAATCTTGCAAAAGTTTATTCTTAACAACCAGGGCTTGAATCTAGACATATGATATACCATAAAAAAATATCTTGGACAATCCTACATCATCGCTAGGCTATATTTTCTCTGTAGATCAAATTAATAATAGAATCTAATTAGTGAAGTCACAACTACAAATTTTTCCCACTAGGAGACACTCATCTTGCACCTTTCATATATTGGGCATACAAACTCAAAATTGGGCAAATGAGGGATTGTTGGAAAGCTTGTCCTAATAATGATAGGGTATGGCCATTACGTTCTCTAAAAAGTAAAAATAATTCTTTTTATATTTTATGCAAGACCTGACTCGTGTGGATCCCATCTAGTGATTAGTGAAAGGGGTCGACATTGAAATATTTGCAAAGTTTACTTAGTTTTGATTAAATATATTCTAATAAGCTTGGAAATGCACTTCACTGACATGTGAGTATTTTGAAACTCAAAAATAAGCCAAGGATGGCCTCCCTAAAGGCCAAAATATTGAGATACTAAAATAATACGAACAAGGTACAACTAAATCTAATTATGTGTCGACAAGATCCTATTGGGTACTCTAGCCTCAATAATTTTCATGAACATATCTTGAGGGTGATAGTGCGTTAAGGAATATTGCCAATATGGAAATTGACTAGCCCTAATAACCCAAACTTAGTTAGTGAGCACTGACCAATAATAAATCAAAAACATTGTAACCATATTTGAATGGATCCAAGTGAACTAATATTCTTCTAATGCTTCTTAAGTCATTATGAACCTGAAATATCCAGTCACTCTATTTTTACATCAATGTAACTATTGATTCATCTCCTCATGAATATTCTTCAACAAGGAAAACTAATGGCCTCCTAATGACAAATATAATCCTTCTTCTTCTTCTTCTTCTTCTTCAAGTAATTTAACTGTTGTTGAGAATGAGGCTACCATGTCTGTTGAAGACTTGAACGGGTGCATAAAGGATTTTACTACCAAGATTAACCATGAAATACAATTTGAAAGGAGAAAATCCATATAGAGGATATGGTGAACTAGCTAGTATGTAAATTCTCCATGAATGGATGGTGTTCATATCATATGCCAATCTTGGTTATGTGGGTGTCCTTCAAAATCTTTGAGATGGTTCTATTAATTAAATGACATTTTTAAATGTAGAGATCTTAATGTTTAGCACAAAGGAATTATAGTCATTATGGTTTTTTCATCCATGTTTGATTATTGAAGTCTTTTAATTTAGTTTCTATGCAAGGAATAGTTCTTATTGGACATGTTATTGTATAGGTGTGTTAAAGGATTGGTAATGAAGTATGCTTCGCCGTAGACTTTAAATGGGAGAAATCGCCAATTTGTAAGAAAGAATTACTATATTTTTTCTCAACCCATATTTGAAATGGGTGTCTATTTCAACCTTTAAACACATTCATGGGATCATGTGTTGGATCTATGGGCCTATGATTTTGTTTATTTTATAATTATTTGTAACATCCCCACTATAATCCCTAGTTTAGTAATGTGTAATGTAGATATGATATAAAAATGTGGGCCCAGCGATGTAATATGTGAACTTGTATATCCAAATTTAATAAATAAAATGTGATGTCAGCAATAGATGGACATGGACATAGATTGGAGTTGAGCTATCCACAAGAGACAAGGGGTCTAAGGGGGTTTTATTCATGAATTTAAATCCCAAATCTTTTTTCTTGATTTTATTTCTTTGAGTGAACCTTTTATTTATTCCCTTGAGTGTAGGAGAGTCCAATGATTTAATAAATGTAAGAGGGTGGGTGTGAGAATCACATCCCATAGTTATTGAGATTTGGGATGGACTACAATCATCTTGGGGAAAAGTGTGAATCAAGCAAGCAGGAGAAGGGGAGGAAATTCATATGGGGATGGAGAGGAGCATAGGACAATTTTTATACATGGGAATTGGGAGACAACAAGGGAAAGTATGCTAGAGATGACAATCAACAATGGTGGACACATTCCAAAACTATTTTGGAGCTATTGAAGGATGAAGAAGAAAGTTTTCAGGCTTGCAGAAGAAGCATTTTATCGTACCTAGGGATTGAAATCCATGTGTGAGAGTTTCATTGGAGCATCAAACTTGTTGTTGGTACATTTCCTAGTAGTTGACATCCCTAGAGTCCCTGGCCAACCTTTGCTTGAATCCTTGATAAACGAATGATATAGCCCAAGGGACTATGAGCAGAATAGGGAGTACATTCCTTGGGCCAAGCAGGTTGAGAGGAAGAGAGTTGGAGGAATTAGGATAGTTGTAGGAGAATACCATTGGGTCATGGGTAACTTGAGTTGTGAGTGGATAATGGAAAGACACCCTCTTTTTTGGATTCCTAGCCCTAGCTTAGGGGCAACTTGTTGTTGAGATTTGGAACAACAAGTCACTACAAGGAGAACACCTTCTGGTGAAGGGTTTTGCAAAGATTTTTAGTGTTACAAAATTTGCCAAATTTTTCAAAAAAACCTATGTTACAACCTACTCTATTGGCTACATAGGTTTTAACAGATGTTCCATATAACTAAAAAAAATTGGGCGGGCAAAGGTTGTAGAGAATGTTTTTTTTTTCGATGTTTTTATTGTCAAAATGCATCGGTATGCCATTAAATAAAATGCCCCATTTCATACCTAAACATAAAATGCACTAGAGTGACCTTACATAAAATTCCCCAAAACATACATAAAACCAAAAAATGCACTTGTGTGTCATTACATAAATTCTCAGTGCGTACATAAAACAAAAATGCATCGGCACGCCATTACATGAAATGCCCCAGTGTGTACATAAGACTAAAACGAGTCAGTTCTCCATTACATTAATACTCTGGTGCATACCTATGATGCAAAGCACCAGGGCAGTTATGGTTATTACACCCCAGATTCCCATTTTGTTGTATGCAATGCCCATGCGCTTGTATTTTATGTATGTCTCGGTGCTTGTATAATTCGTACATTTTGGTGCCTATATCACATATATATAACCGATGCATTTATTTTATTAAACGCATCGGTGCATTTATTTTATTGAATGCACCGGTGCGTTTAAATTTTTTTAAGTACTGGTGTTGATATTATATTTAAAAAATCGATGTGTATTTATCACATGTCCACCATAAAATTTTAAAACGATATACATTGCAAGGCATTTTATGCACCAGTGATTCCATATAATTAATATGCATCAATGCTTTAGTATGCTTAATATGCACCGGTGCGTACAACCCCTTAAAAAACATTGATTTCTATATTATTTCAGCCACCATATTGTGAGTTCATAAGAATGCACGAATTTGTACATATTTTAATTAATTGTTTTTTTTACAAATACTTTTTATAATAGTATTGTTTTTGTATTTTTGTTATTGCATTTTGATATAATGATTGCATTAATGCCTTTTCCAACAGACACACCTTTGTTATTTGCAACAATGTAAATCATTCACATATTAATTAATCAGTTATTTGCAACAATGTAAATCATTCACATATTAATTAATCAGTCATTTGCAACAATGTAAATCATTCACAATAGTAATTACTCAACAACGCAACATTTTACAACATTTGACAATGCAATAAAACAAGAAACCCATTTTATTATATATGAATAAGAGACCCATGGTCATCAAAAATGGAACAACGTAAAGGTCCACAATAATCAAAATGGAACCAATATGTAATTGCTATAGTTATTGGTAGCATGTCATCATGCAATTGGAACATTATGTCCACTACATTAAGCAAAATCCCTGATTTTTACAAATTTATATTCCAAAACATACAACTTGTAGATACATTCAATTATATTGATTGTCATTAATCAGTTGAACCGGTGTAATTGCTTGAGTTGTGTGCATCCCTCATTTATTGATCAGTTGTAGGCGATATTGTACTTTGGTTATTGAAACTGATGTTTTCTTCTCCTACTTGTGTTTGACGTTCCAAATCTTCATGTTCCATCTACAAACATAGATATAAAGTGTAATAAGTCTAGATATACATTTATAATATATTAAAATATACATGACTGTGTGAATCAAAAAGCGTACCATAGCAACAAGTGATTCATAAACCATACACATCATTTTGAAGCCTTGCCTCATGTCGGTTAACAAAATAATTTTTTTTGGCTCCTCTCCATACTTTGTTTCCTACATGTATAATACAGCGTGACAAAGTATAGTCGATATAATTAATATAAAGGTTTCTTATTGTTCCATTAATTATAAAACAAGGGAAGTTAAACAATATTGCTACTTACAAATTGTTCAATTAAACATTGATATTTCAACATATACTCATATCCCTCACTTAACCCAATCTTAATCAAGTGTTCAGTTGGATCTTCTTTGTATGTTAGCACCTATTAGAAGACATCCATGGATGAGTGTAAATAAATTATTTAAATATAAAGATCACAACAAATATGAAAACTTAAGTAACATTGAAAACATAAGCACTGAAAAACTTTGCGATCAACCATTTTCTTCCTTGTCGTCCTATCTTATGTGTTGATTCAATTCCATTTTCTTTTCTTTTCTACAACAAAAGAATTGAAAATTAGTATTTAATATGATAAATAAATTCGATGTACATAAAAGAATAAATGAATGATCACATACCTATGATGCACAATGTTGTTGGGATGCATCATCATGTGATGCAATTATGTTCATTTCTTTTACCATCTCTTTGTACACTTTTTTGGACATCCTTATCAACATGTATTGGATATCCCCTTATTTACCGCTTGGAATTTTCATAATCTTCCTAAAAAACTAAAAAAAAACACAAAAAAAAAATTCTTAAATGGACATGAAAGTAAACATAGCAAAACAAATTAATTTGGTAATTATTGGAACATTATATTATAGAAAAACATGTTTAGTAATAATACTTTTTATATGATTCTTTTTTGTTATTGTAACTTTTTGATATTGCATGTTTCACGGATCTCATTGACCATAGATTCGAAAACGCTTCTTGTAGTGTACGTATAACCTGATTCTTGGAGTCACTGGATTGATTTTTGTAATGTAAGTGGAAATTACATCTATACGTTCTTTCCACTATATCCCTCAAATCTCTGTAAAACAATTTGCCCCTCTCATTAACTTCAAGCACCACTCCAGATGAACTGATGACCAAGTCATCATCATCATTTACATCCTTAACAATTTTTGTCATCTTAGGATGAGATTCCATTCCCTCGCTATCGGTCCCTACATAACATTAAAAAAATGTGAAATTGAGTGTTTAAAACTTGTTAGCGATTAATGATAAGAAATTCATTTTTAGTAGAAGTCAAAGAAAAACTTAATGTTTATTAACTTTTGATCCTCCTATTTCCACTCTTTGCAACATTTTCATAAAGATTTTATTCTCTTTTGCACTCAAATTGCAAACAATCTTATCGAGTTTCTTCAAGTTTTTGCTTTGCATGACACGCATTAACCAATACACATCATTAATTTAAACTTACAAATATTTCAAATATATTAACTTTTTAATAAAATCTAAAGAACTTGCCTCCCTCTCTTCTTGGGATGAGCTACCACTATGCTCGTTGCAATAAGATGTTTTCTTTGAACTTCTATCAGCCATCTTGTATAAAAAAAATCAAGAATCATCATAAATAGAAATTATGGAATTTTTATACAATATAGTATTCAGGTCTGTTTCATTAAACAAAATGCACCATGGTGTCAAACATATATGTGCACTGGGGCATCAAAGATATACTCACACCATTCCATACTATTGGTCATTGCACACCGCTAACTCGTATGCATATGATACGAAAATCAATACTATTTATTTTTTCGACCAATTGGTGCTTTTCACAGATATATGTTCCCTAATGTGTTTTTCTATAAATTGAGCATCAAGTTGCTACCTCTGTACAATTCACACTAGGGTGAATTTCCTATACAATGTGCATCGCGTAGTGCGGAAAAGCTTTTTCAAAAATCATTGACAATGACAGGGTTGACAAGGTTTGGAATCCAATGCAATGAGTGGTACTATTGCAACAGATACCAAATGCCCCATATGCAACTAAATAAAACCTATAAAAATCTATTGCTTAAAAAAAGAGGGGAACAAGAAAGCTACGGCTTCCAATACCGAAAGTAACTATGAAACCCTTGTATTTTTTTAACATGCATTGAAAATAGTCTGAATCAAATAAGGAAAGATTGAAATGATAAGTAGAATGAAATCGCATACCTAAAATTTCTTCTCTAAAGATTTGTGTGTGCCCTACGAATCCCATCCAAATTTGGCTCTTCAAAAAATCCAACCACTCCAAAGTCTTTTGTGGTAAATCTCTCTTCCATTAATCTTCCCTCTAAATTCTGTCGAAAAAATGAAATAATGAATAGTGTTTTAATTTATAAACAAATACGTTTTGAAAAATGAAATTCCCTCTCTTTTTTCACTATGTTTGTTCAAATTGTATATAAAAAGACTTATTAAACTATATATTTAGAAAATTAAATTTTTCATCAAATTGGTACACCTCACCAATTCATGTGCGTTGTTGCATATATACTAAAAAATGCATTGATGCCATTTTTATCAACAAAATAGAAATGCAAACCTCTGCTATTAAAATTTACAGATATTTTGGTTTGCGGAGGTTCTAACGGATGTAAAAGTTCGATGCATTTCATAGTTTATCGCACTGGTGCGTTGTATATATATTAGTATGTTTTAAAATAAATAAAAGCACCAATAAATTTTAATATCAAATTAATGCACATATTGATGATGATTTTTTCTCAAATGTAGGGAAAAGAGAAGGTTATAATATCAAATGGTCAATACTTCAGATTCCATCTCATTCCATATCGTTGCAAGTTTGTCAACTTCTCCCACACCCTTTGAAGTAAGTCTAGATTTTATTTATAAATCATTTATCTGATTGAATTTATTCCATTCATGCACATGCATTTGAACAATTGTTCATTGAATTTTTTAGAATCATAAATTGGGATCGAGTTTGGATGAGCAAGATATTCCACCAATGCAAAAATGTTGCAAGCTCCTATCAGGAGAAAGATATCGCAGGAAAATGTTTGATGAAAATGGACACCTGCTTTACCCTGCCAATTGTAACATGTCATCTTCCAATAACCTGCAACTTGGGTCAACGGTATTACACTATTAATTAGATCTATTTTATGGCACGCCAGTGATATGTGGTTGTTTAAAATGTAAAGGGTTGAAGAAGAATTCTCAACGTGTCACATTGTCTCAATATATTAATGATCAACCACCCAAAATTGATGATCTAATAACTCCCACTGCAATCAATAATCCAATAGGTGATATAGAAAAGACATGTAGGAACACTTCCATATGCTCCTTTTTTAAAAAATTGGATGCTAGATCAACTATGTTTCATCCTAAATTGGCTAACTCATCTCCTTATGTTGAGTCAACAAAGAGTTTTTATAGAGAGTCAAAGTATGATATCAATACTACCCAAAACATCACTACTAGGACTCGATTAAAAAAGTTGTATCAGCTAAGAGCATAAATGTCCAAGTACACACTACAGTCTATTCAATTGTTGGAAGGTAGTGGTGACTTCCCTCTTCCTATCCATTTGCAAAGTAAATACCAAACCTATTACAACCAAGATTTGTATGGAACTTGCTCGTCATCCATGCTTGTGCCCGATGTCGGAACCAAATTCTCTTTTTGTGTTAATAGTTATATGATTTCCAAATCTAAAATAAATGTTGCAAAGCTTGGGTTGTTTATCCTTTCACTTACTTTTGTTCCTCCTAAACAACTAGTGCCACTTATGCCATTTTTTGGACCTCTTTATAGTCGGTCTGATTACTTAAATATTTTCAAATACAAACATAGCATTTCCATGTATATAGTGTGGGGTGAATTATATGGTAACAATTTGATACATTAATTGTCAATCTGGGTTTGTAAATTAAGAAGTGTCAGGAACAATATATGCAGAGCTAATCTTAAAGTGTCTAACACACCATTTTCTAATGAATTATGAAGCAAAACTAACAGATCTAATTGCTTATCTAATAACGAATATTCTATGGTAGAATTGTAGGTTGAATATAGATCCTTATAGTCAACAATACTCCATTGGATTCACTCTATGGGTTAGATTGAAAACCTTCAATTGAAACTATAAACAACATAATTGAGAAACTTAATGCATGCGGACAAGATATCTATCATGAGCATTTGTTGACCAGTGAAGGATTGGTGATCGTCGATTGCATCAATCTGCAGCTCTAGCAATTCTTTGTCCAGAGAATCGTCAATTAAACTGAAGGGCAATCAAGTATGAAACTCTTGTTCTCACAAGCAATAGTTTATCCACACAACATAAATAAAATTACAATGCAAAAATTGAATAAACTCACACAACAAAAAGAAACTATTGGACAACATGTACCAAAGGGAGGGGCCGTGTCTTCCTTGGTATACACTGCCAAAAAAAACTACATTGAAGAGCTCTTAATATGCAACAAGTTCTTTATTCCAGAATTATCCTCCTAATTACATTGATCCTCCTTACATTTATACATATGGCTTACATTTCAAAAGAGGAAAATGGTTACAACAAAATGAGACCATATCCCAAATACATGAATCTACAACTATCACAAACTTGATTAAGGCAATGGAGATTTTTTTTATGGATGTTGGATATGTTTTAATAGCATGGAAGCACAACAACATAATCTTTGACAAAACCATATTACCAAATTCCTCCACAAGAGGCGTAACTATAGGAATTCAGGCGCTACAGGATTTCTTGGAAAATATGCCTTGAAAATCCGCCCATATCTCCCAAATCATTTCTTTTTTTGAAAATCTTCTAGTGTGTTACTCGATTTGGGGAATTCTACACAAAACCAATGTCTTATATTTTCCTTATTCGTCTTGATATCTCTAAATATTATGTGGAAAAACTACTTCTAGAACCAGGCTGCTACAGAATTCCAGTAGTACTATAGGAATAGGAAGATGCTTGCTATAGGATTCAATTGCATAAACCATCATTAGTAAAACCATTCCTTTACTTCTCTAATTCACTAAAGAGTAAGAAAAAACAATGAATTAAACAATAAAATACCTTGGAGCTTGTATTGGCACTTTAACTTAAAAACATAAGGAAATATGGCCAAGCGATAGGTAAGGATAGGTTAAAATGGACAAA
The DNA here is from genome assembly GCA_009831015.1 of Picea engelmannii. Taxonomy (NCBI): domain Eukaryota; kingdom Viridiplantae; phylum Streptophyta; class Pinopsida; order Pinales; family Pinaceae; genus Picea; species Picea engelmannii. The sequence continues at coordinate 423,434 of ML778691.1, read as the reverse complement.
AAGGAGGCCAATTGGTAGTGTAGTGATGCAGGAGCATCATCTCACATCAGCCAACCAGCCACGTCAAGCGCATGCATTCAAAGCTGAAGAGAGGCGCAGCCCTCGTTTTGATTTGAAATTAAATGTAATTAAACTGCTTAGGTTGTTGAGCCGTGAAGCCATGCCTTTGTGCAGGCATTAGAGTAGGTAGGCCTTTAATGTTTGTAAGGCTGAGATCTAGATCCAGATGGTGGACTAGACAGCCCATTCAATGTAATTGAATAGGGTATTTGAGGTTTGGAGGGAAGAGCTCAAAGAGCCCCCTCAGTTAAAAGATTGAAAAGATCTCATGTTTGAAAACAGAGTGGAGTAGTTAGCATAGAGAGGAGAGGAGTCGAGACCTTGTTACAGGCCGTGCTCAGGAACACCCTTGTACAAAACAGGCATTTGCCATTTTAATACAAATAGCAGTTTTTCCTTCATCTTTCATGTGTTGAATGAATGTCTGTGAGTGTTCTTTATATGATATGAATGTATGTTGTAGATGTATGTTAGGCATTTGCAAGAGTTGGTTAGGTATTTGAGGCTTCACACCAGAAGGGTGTGACAGAACGTTGCGGGTTCTGATAGCCGTGCATAAAAATTGCTCTTCTGAACTCTGCGGAGTCAGACAGAGGCATGCCAGGTGGGCACAGAAGTTGAAATCAACAACTCGGGAGGAAGGCCTCAAGGTTGTTGAACACTTTGGAGGCAAGGTTGTGTATGAGAAAACGTAGTTGCAAACAGAATATATGAGGAGTTCTGTGAAGCTCTACCAGGAGGGCATTGAGCAGATGCAAGGAGTGCACATAAGACAGAAGAACTCTATTGTGAGTTCAGACCAGAAGCCATAATCACTAAGGATTCTGAGAGCTCTGCCAGGTGGGCATTGAGCCGGTGCAAAGAGTGCACAGAGGAGGAACTTGGTCGTGAGTTAATTAGAAGCAAGAATCACTAAGGATTCTTGATACTCTGCCAGGAGGGCATTGAGTGACTGCCAGAGTGCATGAGAGGAACTCTGTTGAGTTCAGAAGAAGATAGAATCTCTGAGGAGTTCTGCAAGAGGCTCTGCCAAGTGGGCATTGATCATATACATAGGATTATTGAATACCCAGAATACTCAGCAATAGTCTGTTTGAGAAGACTGAGCGCCAGGAGGGCCTCATAATTCTCCATCTACAGGAGAAGGAAAGAAGATTTATTTCCTTAATATTTGAGGGGTAGGAAAGCTCAGAAGAGACAGCACCTTTACATGCGTGCAAAGGCTCTGCGAGGAGTGCAGGAGTCGTGGAAACCTCTTAAGGTTTCAGAGAAGGCCAAAGCTCAGGAGGGTTAGTGATTTAGGTGCATAGAGCGTAATTGTAAGGAGCGCAAAAGCCGCAGAACTCTTTGAAGAGTTTAGAGTCCCCAAAGCTCAGGAGGGACAGCATTTTCATATACGCGCGGGAGGAATCGAGTCATGGAGTTCGCAGAAATAGAACAAAGGCTGAGGCCTTTTGGATTTTCGAAATTCTTCCAAGTCCAGGAATAACACACCAAAGCTCAAGAGGAACACAGCTTCCATTAGATCAGCCGAGAAGATCTGCACCGTTGGTTTTTTTTTCCCGTCCAGGAAGCAGCAGAGGAGCACACGGAACAGAAAGGATCTGGACTGTCGGATCTTGATCCAATTACCCGACAGTCGTTAGATCTGTCGAGAGTTACGAGGGATTTAAACCCTCATACAGCAGAGCAGAGGAGAAAAGTCCCGAGAAGGATATCATATCGGGATATCAGCATTTGGAGTGTTCGGGAGTCTAGAGGATGAGAGTCCGGCACTCGACCTCAGAAATAGCGAAAAGGTGAATTAGATTAGAGCCGTCCATCTGTGGAAGGACACGTGTCGTGGAATCATCCATTTCGAAGGTTCGAGCATCGGGACTCACAGAGGTGAGCGCATAGACTTCGCGAGTGGCGAAGTAGCGAAAGAATCTGAGTCATTTGTTTGGGAGCAGACACGTGTCATGAGATCACCCATATCAGGGATTTGGACATCAGAGGCCAGAGGAGGAAGTCTGTTGACTTCACGAGTAGTGAAGTGGAGAGAAGATCAGGACAGTTCGTCAGAGGAAGATAGGTGGCAGAGATCTAAGGATCTCGCGAACTCGAAAGTTCGCAAGGTGAGAGCCCAAGCATTGGGTGCTCCAAGTCACAAGGAGCGAGGAAGGAGGATAGTCGTTGGATCTGGGTCACAGGAGGATCGTTGGATCAGAATCCCATCGCATAGTCAGTGTTTTGGGGGTTCGAAGGTTGAGAGGACCTCGTCTCGTCATCAAAAGCCCCAAAGTCGCAAGTGGCGATAAGGAGTATTGAGGATTTCGAGATCTCGTCACTCGGGTGTCAGGGATACGAAGAAAGTATTGCTTGAGGAGTGAAATCAAGAAGTGTCGAAGACAGGCACGAGAGACATGTGGCGGAATCGCAAGGTGGGCCCATGGAATAGACAGGCAGACACGCGTTGTTCATTGAAGGGAGTCAACACCCCGTTGACTTTTCATGTCTTGGGGGTTCGTAAGATAAGGGGACGGAAGTCTGACCTTTCGACTTACGAAGTGGAAAAAGGAGATAAGTGCTAGTGTTAAGCCTAGCCGACGATCACACGTAGGAGGCGTTGACAAGGAAAGGGGCTATAATCATTTCGTGATCTCGGGTATCGCGGGATTGAGAAGGAAGAGTCGGGAGTCACGACTCGCGAACTCGCGAGTGGAGAGTTAAGACAAAGGACCTTGGGTTAGGCTCATGGTCATAGCATTGTGGTCACTTGGGAGGATAGGAGCTCATGCCTAGTGCTGTTGGCACAGGGGAGTTCTGAAAGGACCTGTGGATCAGGTTTTAACAGAGATTCCAGTGAGGATTCCAAGACCCACTTCGGCTCGAGGGTGAAATTAGAACGATCCTTAAAACCGGGAGGTCATGCAAAGACTCTGCCGAGGCAGAGAGGTGGCATCTGCATCATGTAGAATGAGACAAAATAGTGACCCAACATCTCCCCCACACCTGCACTTTTGCACGTCCTCATGCAAATAAATTCAGCTGGTGGTTTTGAAAATTTTGGAAAAATTGAATCATTTCACTCATCTTAGTAGAGTGTGATGGCATATATGAGTATGTTGATATTGGCCCTTGCCCTATCCCTCCATATTCTTAATCTATTTTTCTCAAAGTTATAAAAATATATGAAGACTCCCTTCTTCCTACTGATGTTCTAAGTCGATGGGTGATTGTCTTACTATGCTTTGTTGAGTAAAAGGGACTAAAATATGAACATTGTGTACCTTGCTTTGTTTTTCCATACTTCATGTAAACCTTTGAGAAATGGGAGTGTTTCTGGAGTCTTCTTCACAATTTCCCTTCTTGAATTTATTACAAGAGCAATGAAGCCCTCAGCTCCAAGGGATATGAGTTTTTCATCATTATCATGATTAACACCCTGTTCCTAAACTTTGAGATCTTGGTGGCCTCTTATAGTTCCCTCAACATTCATTATGACTTAGAATATTTTTCAAAGTCCAACTCTTCCATAATCAAAATTTTGACTAACGTAATGATGATAGATGCATCCATGTGGATTCCTAGTGTTTCTCTTGATTTGTTGAGACATATTGCCAAGTATTTCCAGAGGAAATATGGAGAATTGAGCTTGACAACAATAATTGAATATGACATAGAAATGTGTGTCGCATACCTCCCTTCATCGATCAAGTATTATTGTGGGATATGTTGATGATTAAAATCGCAACGAGGATTTCGCCCACAAAGTATTGCTAAAGCCTATTAATTATAAGATAATGATATATATAATACTAGTAGGTGGGACCCCCTTGTAGATTGGAGGATCAGATCTGGTTTTTTTTTTCTTTTCTTTTTCCCTTTTTCGACATTGCTTACAAGTTTGAGCATGATTGATGATAAATGTTGGTTCTATTCGCGACAAATGAGCGATGGATAAAGCATGAGTGTTATGTCATTGTAGGCTCTAATGTCGTGTTGAAATGGCTTATGATATCCATTGTTACCTTGTCATTTACTCCTTGAATTATTACTTGTGTCACCTGCAAAAGATACATGTTAGTAACCACAAATAAGAATAATTGAAAAGAAATAAGACAATGTGAATAAATCCAAAAGAGATGAACTATGTTACTATGCTATATGATGTTGCACTATGCATTTTTGAATTTTAATGGATTGTTGTTAGTCCTAGCTAATGGGTTAATGGCTATATGATTTATTGAATTATATGGAAATACATGTGGTATGTGTTATAGTATGATTGGCAGTGGTTAATGTGACATAGGGTGGCGCTCTTGGCAATTAGTGGATGTTGGTTTCGATGCATGGTTTAATTGGATGAATTAATGGATTAGTGGGCTAGTGTGTACTAAAGAATTGAATGACTGGAGGATGGAGATGACATGAATTTACTGCATGTCACTCCATACCCCTTCCACTGGCCATCACCTTGGCTATTGTTCAATTGTGTTCATTGTGGCTAAGCTCTAATTTTCAAGCAGAGGAAGAACTGTTCGGCCAAGCTCGCGTTTTTAAGGTTTTCATGGTTACAGGTATGTCTTTTCGCCATCCATGAACCCACTCTGGTTATGAAATAGATATTGGCTCGTTGATGTATGGGTCTGTGCTTTCCTTAAGTCTGGAAACTATTTAAATTTGTGATATTTTTATGGAATGAATGGTTGGTGTGGTCTCATTACCATAATGTTTGAATTTACAGTTTCATTGATCTTTCTGAGTTTAGAATCCATCAAGGCTCTTTGTTATCCTTATTGGTCTTGGTTTAGGGGTTTTCATTCAGTCTAGATTGGTTGGCTATCTCCATGTTTTCTTATCACCATACCCAGTTGTTTGTTGTTATGGGGCTTATTGGGTTTGAAACACTTTGTGTCACTGCGTATTGTTCATGGGTTCGTGCATGTTACTGGTGTTTGCATGGGGGGTTATGATAGTCGTTATGCCAAAGGGATTGCTTAAGGTTGATTGTTATTTCTCAACTCTATTTTATCTCAACATTCTTCAGTTAATTGGGAAAACAACGAGGGTTATACCCTGCGTGTTATAAGTATTGTTATAGGACCAAAATGAATCCTTGCTCCTCTGTTTATAATCTCTCCTATCACGGGAATTGTCACCATGTCTATGAATTTATTGGTGTTATACACTGTGTGTGCACCGTTGGTCTCAGAGGTTCTCACTCGATGTTGGGGGGTCAACTCTAGTCTCCCTGTGTTGGTCCATAGAGAAAGCCCTTGACTTTTCAAGCCTGGTTTTTGATAGAGGTAACCATTATGTCTGATCAAGTTTGTTGTTGATTGTTATGAGTTGGTGGTGCATCGTCGATGGTATTCTATCATTGGCTTGTCTCTATTGATCATGTCGACAGTGGTTTTAGTTCATTGGTTGATTGGGAAATGGGATTGGATATACAGTCGTTGTATTTTACATTATGATCATTAAATTGTTAACCCAACATTAGTTTTAAATTGATTAAGTCACAACAATTCTTTGTGCATGATGCATGGATATGTGTGGCCTTCCTACAACATGTTAGGTTGAATTAATGATTGTTGTGACTGTGTTTAAATTATCAAATGGGAGTATTGCAATCACGATAGTTGTGGCATGGATATCCACTGTAGATGCTTTGGATATTACTTGATTGCACCATTAGATATGGTCACGGATTTTTAAACAATATGGTTTTGTTTCAATTTGATCGATTTGAGAAATGGGGTAAGGCATATTGTGGTTGTCTCCCTTTATTATATTGATAGCTCAACATCGTTGATGTTTATATTCAGATTAATTAAACATGTGCAATCGCAGAGATGCTCTTGTGTTGGTTGAATGTCTGTGTATCCTACAGCATCGTATAAATTGAAAGGGTGATTGTTGTGTGTTTAAATGGCAAGTCATGATAGATTGAGGATTGTGTTTTGACTGTCCACTATGTATGGATGATGGATATCATGCATTGTTTCAGAAATGGACACGGATTATGTGACAATATGATCTCATTACAACTTAATTATTAAATGAACTTGAGGAATGGAATCGGGTGTGATTTTAGTATATGTGTTTGATGTGAAGAAATGATTTGTGGACAGGGGTTGATGTTTTGATGGAACAGATTGGAACAAGTGATTGTGTGTTCATTTAGAATATGTTTTAAATATTAACTGGAAAATTTGAGAAGAAACAAAACTCTTACAGGTTGTTGTGGAAGGCATATTGTTTGTTTTGATGACACTGTGTTAATGGTTTAAATGTGAACAGTGAGCAAATAATACACAAAATTGATTGTTTTATACATAGTGGTTGTTAAATTAAACACAATGATTATTTGGTTGGTGTTGAACCTTTTGCGTTGATATAGAATGGTTATGGATTACTTAATTAATTTTATGAACAGTATCCGCTCTCCTCCCTACCATCATTTCACTTTTCGCTAATTACAATCCCCTCACCTTTCCCATATCCATTTTTCACTCCATGTTCTTAAAATTTAATTACGGATAAGAGAATTTTGTATTATAATAGTTTGAAATCACAGTTTCTTGGATGAATTACAGCGGCATGTTCCTTGGTTTACATCTCATTTGAATGTGTGTTGTCTATGAGCAGTAAGAATGTTTTTTTCCCACTCTTTCTATCAGTTTTCGCTCAATACAAACCCCTTGCATATCCCAGGACCTTTTGTTCACCCCCCTGCTCATTGACAATAGTGAAACAATTTGTATGGATTGGATTTCATGAGTCTGATATGTTGTTGGGCCAAAATCTATTTCATATCTTTAAAGAGTTGTCATGTATGGTTGTTAAAGGGACTATTTGCTAATCCATTATGCATACAGGAATGAGCTCTTCAAGTAAGAGGCTGAAAAACGAGGCCCACCATGCCCATGTCAAAGGGAAGGCCATTTCTGCCCCTTCCTCACCTTCAAATGATTCTGATAAATCTGTGTCCTTCCACATGCATTGGAGGGACGATTCCTCTCATATGATCAGCGAGATGAAACCTAAAGGCTCCACACAACTTAAGGCAAATTCAGAAGGATTAAAAGGTGATAACAACAACAAGGGAAATATTGCCTCACAGACTGGAAAATATGGATTTTAAGTTTTATTTATTTATTTATTGTTGAGAACAGTTGACTTCAGATTTTCGGACAGCATGCTTTTGGATATATTAGTAATATATTTTGGAAATAATTGCAAATATCATTGAGATAAATTGTCAAATATGAATGTGGTGATGGGAGTCACAAGGAGGGATGTTGTTAAATTAATTAGCTATGTTATGATTGTTAAAATCTAAAGGGAGTCACAAGGGGTCCCACCTACCAGTTATTATTTATTTAAAACCTTTATTATGATTTATTACTTTTCCCCCCTTAACTAAAAATTGGTTGAGTTATTAGTTAACTTAACTAAAGAGGTAGCTCAACTACTTCAACTAATTCTAAATTGCTTAAAGGAAAAAGGAAAGGGAGGAACAAGAGGAGGATAGAAGGAGAATCATACTAAGATTTTCTCTTGAGTTTGTGTTGAGATAGTTCAGTTTTCATTCATTCCTTAACTGGTCATAAGCCTAATTATTTTTATTGATAGCAGGGTCTTATTGTAGACAGCAAGATTTAAGGTTGAATTACATCATTCAGACACTTGTTTTTCAGAGGTGTTGATCTATCTTTGATAGTCTGTGTAGAGTTGTATGTTTGTGAATTAATTTTCATGACTGACAAAGGCTATTGTGAAAAGTCGAGTGGGCAACAATCTGTGGCAAGCTGATCCAACTTTTAGAATTTAGTTTTTGGTTTTTTGTCAGAGGTCCTTTTGTATGTTTCATCGGGCACGTCTAAGTTTGACTTTGGTCCAAAACTTCTTCACGAAATTTTGTAAAGAGAATGACTCTTTGATGAATTGGAATGAAATAAAGGATTGTTTTATGTCTCATATGTCTTGATTATCATCTTGGTGTCTTTGCTTCTATCTCTACATTTATTTCAGCAACTGTTATATTCAGAAAATCATATAAATAATGAATTTTCCAGCAAGCTTTTATTTATAGAAAGACTAGCCTAAGCACTTGTAATCAACACTTGTGAGTTAGGATATTATTTTTGATGGCTATAAACATAGGGTGACATTCCCATCTATTTTTATTTAGCCAAGCAGAATCTGAAAATGCTTGAGTAAGATCATTTCATATCTTTTCCTCAACATGATGAATAATGGGGTTCCACAATTTCTCCTTGATCCACGATCACAGTACACCCTTGGCCCAGTCGGCTTGTTGATATTCTGAGTCAAGGAGTTGTGCACATACTTCTTTTACCCATATACAATATGCATTGTTCACCATGAAGAATCGTGGCTTGGAAATGTTGGGACACACAAAATTGGTAGCTCTACACTAAACATTGAATGGGTGTGAAATATGATCTTTTATTCATGATTTAGTGGATTTAGGTGATAGTTGAATGTTAGGAAAAATGACAATTTCAATTCATTGGTTATATGTTGACATGGAGTAGATATAATATAGGAGAGTAGGTAGAGTAATGAATGGTGGGTATAAGGGGGGTGATACGCTACAACAAGCTCAGAGTATTTTATTTTACATCAATTTCCAACTCTTTAAATGAACTAGGAAGAAATTTAAATTTCTTACCTTCAGTTACCTTGTTGTTCAATTGCAAAGATACTTACATGGCTGGAATGTGCATGATTTGTATTTGTAGGAATACTTGGAGTTGTGAAGAGTGAACATACGAAGGATGCTAGAGACTGTTGTTGAAATGGATTGACAACGTAGATGTTGACAGAGTAATGTTGAATGTTGATCATGTTAAATGGGGTTGATGGGCTATACTTTTGGCTATACTGTTGAAAGACCAGCCTAAGAACTTGTGAGTTAGGATATTATTTTTGATGTCTATAAACATAGGGTGACATTCCCATCTATTTTTATTTATCCAAGCAGAATCTGAAAATGCTTGAGTAAGATCATTTCATATCTTTTCCTCAACATGATGAATAAGGGGGTTCCATAATTTCTCCTTGATCCACGATCACAGTACACCCTTGGCCTAGTCAGCTTGTTGATATTCTGAGTCAAGGAGTTGTGCACATACTTCTTTTACCCATCTACAATATGCATTGTTCACCATGAAGAATCGTGGCTTGGAAATGTTGGGACACACAAAATTGGCATCTCTACACTAAACATTGAATGGGTGTGAAATATGATCATTTTATTCATGATTTAGTGGATTTAGGTGATAGTTGAATGGTAGGAAAAATGACAATTTCAATTCATTGGTTATATGTTGACATGGAGTAGATATAATATAGGAGAATAGGTAGAGTAATGAATGGTGGGTATAAGGGGGGTGATACGATACAACAAGCTCAAAGTATTTTATTTTACATCAATTTCCAACTCTTTAAATGAACTAGGAAAAAATTTAAATTTCTTACCTCCAGTTACCTTGTTGTTCAATTGAAAAGATACTTACATGGCTAGAATGTGCATGATTTGTATTTGTAGGAATACTTGGAGTTGTGAAGAGTGAACATACGAAGGATGCTAGAGACTGTTGTTGAAATGGACTGACAGCGTAGATGTTGACAGAGTAATGTTGAATGTTGATCATGTTAAATGGGGTTTATGGGCTATACTCTTGACTTTTTTGTTGTATTTTTGTTGTTTGAAAAATATTTTGACCTTTTACCATAGGAAGCTACAAGAAAATCTTAAAAAATGGCTTCAAATACATACCCATACATCCTTCATTATGTATTTTCTGGAAATTTCACCCACACCTTACTGTAAGGGCCATATGGGGCATAAAACCCATGTCCTAGTTTTTCATCATTTGGCCTGAACTAGTTGCAATCTCTATGCAAAAATTTCCCCTGAAGCAACATGCTACAGGAACCTACAGGAATTGTCTAGCTACAGGAATTCTAGGCGTGGACAGTTTAGGAAATCAATCCTTTTCACTCTGGTGGCTACCAAATATTTGCAACAAAATTTGTAGGAGTTGTACTGAGAATGTTGTTGTAGTGTCATTGAATATTCATCTTGGCACTATTCTATAACCATCAAAATGCTCTTACAGGTACAAAATTTATGGAATACTATTGGAACAAGAACAGGAACAGGAAGATATCAGAATGACTATTGCAGGAATTCTGAACATGTGTAATGAAGAGGATGATAGCTTCTTATTGCTTAGGTTGAAGAGATATACTTGAAACTAAGCCAAACAACTATATGCAACATTTATTGATTTATTTATTGACTATCCTACCCTACTTGAAAAAGGAACCCCTTCCTCAAATGTACGAGTATATTCAATGAAGCCATGTGTGCAATAGAATCACAAATAAACTCATATCCAAATATGAAAAATATACCTCAATTACTATCTAGATATGAGGAACCAATTGATCTAACCGATTTGACGCCAAGAAGTGTTGAAGAAAAAAGTGGTGCTCTGGCCTGATGATTGCCTAAAACCAGTCTTCAATGTAGTCATGCATCCTTACGTTTTATTCTTCATTGATAATGACTTGCATATCCTCCTTTGTCATACTCTAAATATCTTTGAAGACTTGGCTCTCACATTCTTGAATGCACAAGGGATCTAGACATGCAAGAAATTATTCAATTTCAGGCTCCAAGATCTTCTCTCCATCGTATATTTTTTGTGGCTCTTTGATATCCCAAGGATAATCAAATGCAAGAATTTGTTGTAGATGTTTCTCATGGGAATTTTGTTCTTCTATCACTTCCTAATATGTAGATCCATCTTCAATTGCCCTCGGAATTTGAGAAAGGTTTTGAGGTATAATTCTTCTTTTCTCAACAATTCTTGAGCATTATTAAACACTTATCGTTGGTTGATAATTCCTATCTTGCACATGGGTTTACAAATCAAAAACTTATAAAGTAAATTTCAAGGCAAAGCATGCACTCATACTCTCATGCTACTTAGGTCATGATGTCACCAATACCCTATTGACATGAGTAGTGATTCAAACTAAAAAGCTAGAAGACACACTCACTTTAAGACTAACTCCTTAAGCACTTCCCCGACAATAGTGCCAAAATGTGGGGCAAATTATATGGTAATAATTTGATACATTAATTATCAATCTGGGTTTGTAAACTTACAAAGTGTCAGGAACAATATATGAAGAGATAATATTGAAGTGTCTAACACAACATTTTCTAATGAAATATGAAGGAAAACTAACAGAACTAATTGCTCATCTAGCATTGAATATTCTAAGGTAGAATTGCAGGTTGAATATAGATCCTTATATTCAACAATACTCTGTTGGATTCACTCTATGAGTTAGATTGACAAGTGTCAATCGAAACTATAAACAACATTGTTGAGAAACTTAATGCATACAAACAAGATATCTATTATGAGCAATTGTCAACCAGTGAAGGATCAGTGATCATCAATTGCATCAACCTATAGCTCTGACAATTCTTTGTCCATAGAATCACCAATTAAATTGACAAGAAACCAAACATGAAACTCATGTTCTCACAATCAATAGTTGACCCACCCAACATAAATAAAATTACAGTGCATAAATTGAATAAACTCACACAACAAAAAGAAATCAGTGGACAACATATACCAAAGGAAAGGATCATGTCTCCCTTGGCATACACTACCAAGAAAGACTATATTGGAGAGCTCTTGATATGCAACAAGTTCTCTATTCCAGAATTCTACTCCTAATTACATTGATCCTCCTTACATTTATACATATGGCTTACATTTCAAAGGAGGAAAATGGTTACAACAAAATGAGACCAAATCCCAAATACATGGATCTACAACCATCACAAACTTGATTAATGAAATTAAGGTTAATTAATGGCTTTTGGATATGTTTGAATAGCATGGAATCATGAAGACATAATCTTTGACATAACTATATTCCCAAATTTGTCCACAAGAGGCGTAACTATAGGAATTTGAGCACAATGGGATTTCTTGGAAAATCTACTTTGAAGATCCACTCATATCTCCAAAATTGTTCCTTGTTTTGAAAATATGTCCACTTGTCATACAATTTGGGGCATCCTACACAAAACCCATGTCTTTGATTTTCCTAATACATCTTTGTATGTCTGGAAATTTCGTGGAAAAACTACTACTTGAAACAGGTTGATTCGAATTTTATGAGCAGAATGAAATGAATACAGATTATTAAAAGATGCTTAACACAGAATCATTTGTTGATAAAGTTGGATCCTTTGTTGTCGGGTTCCCTTGATATGTGTGTCCACAATATGATCATTGGATGCATATTGCATGCAGTCGGGGTTGAGCTCTGTTGGTCTCAACTTCTCTGCTATCTCTGAGGTGTCCAATAATGGTGGGAAATATGGCCAAAGGAAAGCGACGTTGAAGACTGGGTGCAGGCCAAGGAAAGGGGGAATGTTGAGCGCAAAAGCATTGTCACCCACAACCTTGGTGATGGTTTATGGCCCATACCGGAGTGGTCGAAGCTTCCAATGGGGCCCTGTAAGGCGTTCTTTCTGCAAGTGCAACCAAACTTTGTCGCCCACCTGAAACTTATGTGGCACCCGGTGTTGATCATGGTGTTGTTTGTACTTGGAATTGAACTTCTGTAAAATATCC
>ML778691.1:380577-399966 GCA_009831015.1 Picea engelmannii | reverse complement strand
AACATATTGTGACCATCGGATTTCCTAACTACAAATGCATACTAATGCATACTAAAGAAACACACTAGAAAACACACTTTTACCTAACGACACAATAGACCAAGTATATCTTAACTAACTCCTAAGTGTCTAAATATCCTAACAGTGGAACTGTTGTAAGTATGTGGACCACTTCTGATGGCGATCATTCTACAATTTTCCTTAGGTCTGCATGAACTGTAGTGGCTTGTGATGTGGCTTGTGATCAGTGTGGATGACCGTCTCCTTCCCCAGAATGTAATGTCTCCACTGGCGACACGATTTCACAATGGAGTACATTTCTTTGTCGTAAGTAGGGTACTTACGGATAGCATATGATAGTGTCTCACTATGATACGCCATGGAGTGGCCATGTTGAGTGAGAACGGAAGCCACAGCATAGTCTGACGCATATGTCTCGATCTCAAAGGGATGTTGCAGGTTCTTTAATAAAAGTACTAGGGATGTGCACAAACGTTGCTTCAAGTCATCGAAGTCTTGTTGTTGGGACAGGCCCCACACAAATTTTTTCTTACCACCACCTCTGGTTACTTGGCTGAGGGCCCATGTGATATGAGAGAATCCCAACACGAACCTACGATAGAAATTGGTGAGGCCCAAGAAGCTTTGAAGCTCAGTGAGTGTAGTTGGGGCTAGACAGTCATGGATTACCTGGATCTTGGCTAGATCCACATGCACCCCATGTTGATCAACGATGTAGCCTAAGTAATGGACCTTGTCCATGCCGAAGGATCATTTTTCCAAGTTTGCACATAGTTTGTGATGCTGCAGGGTGTGCAAAACTTGTTGAATATGTTGCAAGTGTTTCGCCCAATTATTGTCGTAGATGAGGATGTCATCCAGGTACACCACTACAAAAGTATTGGTTAAAGGTCGCAGAATATCATCAATCATCCTCGTAAAAGTTGTTGGATCATTTCTTAAACCAAAGGGCATGACCAACCATTCAAAAAGACCTTATTCTGACTTGAAGGTGGTCTTCCATACATCTGTTTGTTCTATTGGGACCTGGTGGTAGCCAGACTTCAAATCAATCTTACTAAAGTATTTGGCCCCCATGAGCTGATCAAGTAGGTCCTCGATTCGGGGAATCGAATACCGGTTCTGGACTGTGATTTTATTCAGGGCCTGGTAATCAATGCAGAGTCTCCAGGTCTTGTCTTTATTCTACACCAGTACGATTGGGCTCCCATAAGGCGATGATTTGGGACAGATTTTCCCCATGTGGAGCAGTTCCTGGATCTGCCTCTTGATCTCCTCGTTTTCTAACAAAGAGCGGCGGTAGACTGACCCATTAAGTAGTGGTGCGCCTGGGTTCATATCGATGGGATGCTTGACCTGGCATTGCAGGGGTACCCCAGTAGGAGAGGAGAAGATATCTGAGTATTATTCCATGACCTTATCCACTTGCTTATGTTGTGTGGCGAGATCAACCACGGAGGCCCTAGATGTGGTTGTGATATTTCGCTTACTCTGAGAGTGAATCATGAAGAAGAAAAATTTCCTGGTCTGAGAGATGACCTTCTTGCATTGCTTGGCAGAGATCAAGGAAATAGCACTAGGAGGGACTACCTCATGTATCCTATACAATTTCCTGTTCAAAGTAATACTAACACTACGAGGCCTAGACTCATATACAACATGACGTTTCCATAAATAAGGTTGGCCCAACGGAACATTACAAACTTTGATAGGAGAAACATCACACAATAGCTCGTCTTTGAAGGGCTTGATGTCGTACGATAATCAACACTACTGGCTAACGTGGAGATCGCTTCCTTGGTGGAGCCATCCAATGGTGTAGGGTTGCGGGTGTGGCATTGTCGATAGGGCCAGTCATTTGATGACATTTGCTAAGATGAGTTTCTTTTGACTACCGCTATCAATGATGAAGTGCAGCAGGGTGCCTTTTACCCAAATCTTCAAATGGAAAAGGCACTCTCCTTCTTCTGGCTCATCTGGTTCACCAGGCTAGAGCTTGGTGGTAGCAACGGTGGCATTGGGTTCTATTTCCTTTTGCTCACAGAAATTTTCCCACCAATCTTTGACATGGGGAACGGCTTTGAGGAGCGCAAAAGTAATTTTTTCTCTATTTGAAAAGTTATGGACAGAAAAATACCCTTCTAGTATATTCAACCACTTGTCTACAGCATTTGCATCTATATGACCTTAAAATATAGGAATATCAAAGTTGATTTGTACCTTGAAGGGGGCGGCGCCTCCGCTCGAGGAAGATGTGTCGCTTGTTGGTAGTCGCCGAAGGATTTGCATGAAACTATCCATCATCTCCTTCCTCTGTTGCGTGAGGGATTCCTCAAGAAACATTTTGAAAGGATCTCTTTTCCCGTCATCTTTCTTTTCCCCTGCCATGAGAGGTTGTTTGGGCATGCGAGAGATTTTTTCCTCAAGAGAAACAAGCTTGAGACCCAATTCTTTGTACCCTAACCTCGTTGGGGACATGCATTAAGAGGACAAGGAGCATACCACTATGATACCATTGATCCAGATTTTATGAGTAGAATGAAATGAATACATATTATTAAAATATGCTTAACAAGGAATAACAGAGATACAGTAAAACGGGTTTTCTATTCAATAAGGAAATAAGCTAAAACTTTAAAATGTAGTGCAAAACAAGCTTGTTGGAATGGTGGTGGCTTATCTTTGAGGAGAGATGTGATGGTTGCACTCATTCGCAAGAAGATGATTACAATGAGGCTCTGAAGGCCTTTTTACAATAAACAGGAATGTCAAAAACCCTAGACATCCAAAAACCTAACCCTAGGAGATGAAGCGCCAAAAATCATGTGGGCCCCGTTTGGGTAAGTTAGTACATCAACTTCCCAGGGTCGTAACTTTTTCATGTGATCTTTGTTTTAGGCGCACAATAGCCCGTTGGAAATGTCTATCTGAGGACTACACATTTTTCTGCTATCTATCAAAGTTCATTTCTAATTGCGGCGAGCTATAAAAACGTTGTTTACGGCCTCAAAACGGCCCCGCAAGTCAGGGACCCGAAAACTAGGAAAAAAACTGTCAAACTGGAAAATTGCTATAATGAACCAGTTGGAATAGGTGGGAGGCCACCAACATCCATATGGATCATAGACCACTAGAAATTCTAGCAGTACTACATGAACAGGAAGATGTCTGCTACAGGATTCAACTGCATAAACCATCATTTATAAAATCATTCCTTTACTTCTTTAATTCACTAAAGAGTAAGAGAAATCAATTAATAAAGCAATGAAAGACCTTGGATCTTGTATTGATACTTTAACTTAAAAACATAAGGAGATATGGCAAAGGGATAGGTAAGGATAGGTTAAAATGGACAAGGAGGCCAATTGGTAGTGCAGAATGAGCCAAAACGGTGACCCAACATAGTGAGTGCATGAATGTTTATGCTTCTGGAAAATTTAATAGGAAAAAAATGTTATATTTCAATGGTCATCCACAAACTCATGGGAACATTGCAGGGTTCATAAATAGTTACAAGGCCCCATTATTTATTGCAAATTGTTCCTTTGAGGAAAACTCCAATGACAAAGAGTTCTTTATGAAAAGGAAAGCATTCAGATTTGTTGTTTTGCATTCAATACGTATTTTGTCTCTTGGTGACGAGTTGTTAATAAAGTATATCTTTCATATACCACCAACTTCTCTTCAAAATCTCCTTACATTGGGTCTACCTTTAGACGTCCCCTTGGGGCGTAAGAAAAAAATGATTGAGTAATTGTATTTTTGGATTTTCAATGGAAAAAATATAATAGTATTGCTTAATTCGACATTTGTTTTATAAAGTGGTTGGTTGCAAGATACAATCATTACATCAAATATGGAGACTAAGCTCCCTATAACTTCTACACATGGACTTTTGTTCATTTTATTTGTTGAATTTGCTTAACATTTTTTATATTTTGAAATATTAATATAAAATTAATTTAATTTAGTATTCTTTTAACCTTAACAAATTAATTAATTTCTTCACTAACGAAATTAAATACTTACATTTCCTTATGAAGATATTCATAATTAGAAAAATCGATAGTAGCACATGTATTTCACTTGGGGTACAAATATCCCATTTAGATGGGTCATCATGTGGTGGTTTTCTAGCCTTGTTCATGGCCCCTGAGCCATGGAAGCTTCATTAAGAACCCAGTTCACTTATTATTCCTTCTCCTACAATGGTCAATTCTCTGACACCCACCCCTAATGTGACAAACCTCCTAAGAGTGCCTAAGAGCTTCATTTAGCATCCCAAATCCTTTGACTTCCTACCCATACCATGATAAAGTCCCTCAAATCATCCCTTGAGTGAAAAACTCCTAATGGCACTCATCTCCCACTCAGAGGCCCAAATTCCTATTTATAGAGCTTAAGTGGTCGTTCAAGGCCTTGTTCCTAGCCCATAAGACTTAAAATGTTCACATAGGGCATAAGCTCCTTGTTTTCCTCACTGAACCATGGTTAAGGGCTTGAGATCCATACCTAGTGCACAAAACCTCCATGATGGCACTAGTATCACATTCAAAGACCATATATTCCCTCTATAGGGCATATATGGTAGTTCAAGGTTTCATTAGGGAGTAAAAGGTTCATAGAAAAAAAAAAGTTGCGAGAAAATTGCAAGGATTCTTTTTCCTGTCAAAAGATTTATTTTTATATTATTTTGAAAACAAGAAAATACATATCAAGAAACATAGAAACTTAATAACATAAAAGTTGTATATCTCTTCAATATCTTTCCAAGTATGTAAATAATGTCAAAAATGGATGTTGGCATAAAATATTATAAACAAATTACTGAATTACTCTCAATACATTTTAGTGGTGGAATTTTCTTATATAATTTATATATTTTTTTGTTAAAAATAATGTGTTCCCATTATTAATGCATGCACATTTCTAAAGTGCATGAATGTTTATTTTTAATTCTTATTTGGCAAACTTCATAGTAGTTTGCATGGTAGTTCAAAAGGCATTAAGTGTATTTTAAAAGGAATGTGCGCACATTTTGAATAACATGTACCTTTTCATGCGAGAGCATGTTCCCAAATTCCCATTTGTCAATTTTTTAACCATCAACTTCATGCAGGATCCCTTTTGTTTGTTCCATAAACCACAACATGATGTTTTCATAATTTAAAATTAACTATTACAAGGTAACAAAACAAAGATGTCAACATGATTGTTCGAGAAAGAAAACCAACATCATATGGCCTCGAAGATGTTTTTAGGGCTCATGAGCCATGCATAGGATCCCAAACAACCTCGAATTCTCTCTAAATGGAATACTTGGTGAATGAGTATAATACCCATGATCATAATGTTTTTCGCTCCATAAAAGGGTATTAGGGAGCCTAGACATGGCATGGGGAGGAACACCAATATAGGGCCTAAAATATGATTTAATGTATCATGGGCCCTAGATATGGTCTTGAGCAGGCATGTTTAAATCAAAATTGGGTTGGCCAACCAGCGAAGAGGAGCCATTTCTTGAGGGAGAATCCACGCGAGATGGAGGGGTTGTAGCAATATACATCTACAAACCTTCTACTTGAATTCTGATGGCTTCCACTTCATCATTTTGTATCTTCAGTGTCGTCTTATGCTGACTGATAATATTTGGGATGCTTGACACCCAAGCAAACAAGTTCTGGTAGGTAATTTGTAATTATTGAAGTTCCTGCCCCAGGATGTCCACAACGTCCTCTAGGGTCTGTTGTCGGCCTCGTCTATGAGGCATTGGACGTTGAATGGATTCCAAGCCACACTCGCTCAAACAAGAAATCCACTCCCACCGAATTGCTTGATCAGTTGGGACTCGATACTAAAGATCTTGTGTGCTGCAATTTCCACCAAAGTCAATCCCCTTATTTTCGACCTTTAATCGGGGAAGGTGAAAAAAAACCTGAATTAAGAGACATAGCTTCAAATCCTTTTGCTAGCTCAACCTTGATATGCACCTCATGTTCATCAATCTGAACTTAGAACGGTGGCTCTAGTCTTGTGCACTCAACCCACTTCTTGTTTATAATTCCCTCTGAAACAACATAATCTTGGAGATTTGGACGTTGATAATCCCAAAATTCAAAGCCGCACCTATGCAAGTAAGAGGAAATCTTCCACACCTATCACCCGGGGGTTTCCTTTTGAGGCACTGTCAAAGCATAAGATATGAGCCTGTTCAGTGACTACCCACTTCAAAAAGTTGTTGGGAGGAAAATGAAGTTGTCAGGATGATCTTGACTAGGGGGGATTTAGTATTTCAAAAGGAATTGATCTAGCCACTTCTACTCTAGTCGATCCAAAATATGTTTGGATTTTATCTTCGGGCAACGAGAGTTTAGATATTCCAAAAGTTGGGCTCTGGTTTGAGTTATCACTTTGCTCGTTCTCACCTCTTCCTCTTTAAACACACTTCTATTCCAAGATAGCCAAATTTTCCAATAAGTGAGCATGGTAAGGACAACCCACGGTCTTCTTAGAAGAGGTTTATTTCTAAAAGACCCTTGATGATGTCTCTGCAAATTTCCCAAGTGGGGATTAATTGAATGAGGCCACTGTACTCTGCAAGTTATGCCTTGTAGCAAAGTTTGCTAGATGACATGAGATACCCAACATTCCAAGAACATGTGCTTTCTTGTTTCATTGCTTACCTTACAAAGGGTGCACCTGGAAGGTCCTACAATCCCTCTTTAAAAAGATTTTCACTTCTCAAAATTTTCCCATGCACCAGAATCCAACAAAATATATTTATATTAAGAGGCCCATCCTAATTCCAAATATTGTTCCAAAGGGGAGATTTGGCAGGTAGAACAAACTTCAGCAAGACATTCTCATACTCTTTGTTTATCGTGTATCTATGATCTCCCTAACCATGAATATTTGAGTCCTCTAAATTTCCAGGTGCTAACCCTTGTAGAGAAGACAACACCTTATTAGCTTGATCCTGAAAAATCTCAAGAGGACAATCAAGATTATGTTCTAGCCATCAGCCTGAAGGACTCCAATTCTATATGTCGAAGAGAGTATGTTTTTGTTGGTTGACCATACAATCTTGTATCTAGATTAAGGTGACATCCTAGGATAGAGGGGGTCTATTGATGATGCTATCTTCCCATATTCTTATGTTATTGTCGTTTCAAGGGATCCAACTTAGTTTGTTTTGTAGTAAGGGAAGAGATGTTTGTAGCAGCTTCCAGATGGGGTAGCCATTGGGGTATCAGAGCTACTTGTATACTCCTACGAGTCAGTCCTTCTGAAAATATATATGCACCAGAGCTTTCTTCCACCAATTGAAATACCATGTTATCATTCGCCACAACATTTTTGTGCCTAGGGCCAAGTTGGCAAGGATAGGATCCCTTACTCCTAGTCCCCCATGGGATTTCAGGGATCGAACCACTTGTCAATTGACCAGGTGAAATTTGTGGTTATTTGATTTTCCTCCCTCCCACAAAAACCTTCTAATTTGTTTGGAAATGTCCCTTTTAACACTCATCGTGGCTAACATTGAAGAGAATTGAAATATTGGAAGATTTGAAAGGACCGCTTTAACTAGTATTAGTCTTCCTATTAGGTTGAGCCATTTTGCTCCCCAAAGGGTGAATTTTATTTAGTTTTGGATATTATTACAGTCTAATCTGCGGCAGAAAGTGAATCTAGGCAAATGGGAATTCCAAGATACTTGAAGGATATCCAATATGTTACCAAAGGGAACTGAATAATCCTTGCAACGATAGTAAGAGAGTGAGCATATGTGTTCCGGGCATAAAGAAAGCAATTATTGGAATTAACTTTCCCTCCTAAACCAAAAAAAATTGATCTAGGATTGCTTTGAATCTTCTAGCTATGATTGTAGAGGCTCCCCCAAGGAATAATGTGTCGTATGCAAAATGATAATGGTTGATCCTTTTAACCCCTGAAGCAATTTTGACTCTTGGAATACTTCCTATCCATCGTTCATATTCTAAGAATTGGCCCAAATCCTCTACCATAAGGATGTATAGGAGAGGGGACAATGGACAGCCTTGTCTAAGTCCTCTTGAGGATTCGAAAAAACATGTAGGACAACCATTAAGCAAAAGAGGTATCCATGGATTGTAGGCGCAAGCTTCTATCCACTGAATGAATGCTGGATGAAAACCAAATTTGGCGAGGACCGCTACGAGGAAGCTGTGACAAACCCTACCAAAGGCATTTTCCATGTCAATCTTGATCATCATACCCTTATCCCCTCTAGTCTTGCTAGAGTGAATTGCTTCCTACACCAAAACTATATTATCCCAAATATGCCTTTTTTCCACAAAACCCCCCTGATTTGGTGATATTTATTTCGGAAGAACCTTCTGCAACCTGGTTGCAATAAGTTTTTATATAATCTTGTAAGATACATTACAGAGTGAGATAGGCTGGAACCTAGAGAAAGAGGCATCATTGTGTTCCTTAGGTATCAGGTCCAAGAAGGTTGAATTTGTTGCCCCTCCCATTCTTGAAGATTTATGAACATATTGGATCATTCTAATCAGATCAAATTTGATAATATGCCAACATTTTTTGTAAAAAATGGGCAGAGAAACCATCTGGGCCAAGAGCCTTATCTGATTCAAATTGCATTATTGCTGCCATAATTTCCTCCTCCATGACCCTCTGAGTTAGTTCAATGTTTTCTCTTTCCTAGATCAGTGTTGGAATGAAGGAGAGTGCCTTATCTCTTATCGAGTGATCCACTAGACCTGATTTTGAGTATAATGAGGCATAGTGAGTGAATTTTTCTTGTTTGATTTCATCAAAAGGACTGTGGTTGAGTCCTCCAACTGAATCTCTTCCACAATACTTTTGCTCCTCCTTACCCTGTGCTACTTATGAAAAAATAATGTGTTCTTATCCCCCGCATGAAGCCATAGACATTGTGATTTCAACTTCCATGTTTCTTCCTCTTTTCTTAAGGCTTCCTGGAGTTGATTTTGGCACTTCTCCTCTTCTCTTAACAAAGTGGGAGTGACCAATCCTTCTTCCATTTGGGCCATCATTGTCCCAAGATGCTCCTTTATTTGCATAATTTCTTCCTGGGGGGATTTGAATGAGTTGTTTACCTATTCTTCTATTGCTTATTTTAAAGAGATGAGTTTTTCTCCCAGATGTGAACCGGATAGCCAACCACCTATTGACTCCACACAGAGGTGAGGAGGGGGCAGAAAGAGGGGATTTTGATCCAAGGGGGATTAAAATGAAAAGGGATAGGACCCATATCTTGATCATTGGTGAAGAATAGGCCTATGATCTTTGGTTTCCCATGGAAGGATACGGGAGGAGGGGGAAGAGGGTTCTAAAAGGAAAGAGTTACTAATAAGGAAGCGGTCGAGCCGAGTTGCAATGTGGCCAAGACCCAAATGACGATTGGACCAAGTGAAGAAGCCTTTGGAGGGTTTAACATCAAACAAGTCCAGGGAGGAGATAAGGTAATCGAGATTCTCTCGATCTAGGTCATGGACTGAGGACCCCCCTCTTTTTTTCCCAATGATGTAGGGTGTAATTAAAATGACTTGCAAAAATACAATTGTCCATGGAAAATTCATTGGATAAAGCTAGCAAAGACCTCCAACATTCTTGTTTTTCATGATATTAACTTGGCATATTACAGCTTAACCATGGGGAGATGAATTAATTTCACCAGCAACCAATGAAGAGTGGCCAAGGATGCTTCCATATGAAAATTTTGCCGGTGCCAAAGAATGCAGAGTGTCAATTTTCACATCCACTCTATGTGACTAATTTTCAGATCTGAAAATTGCTTCCTACTGAACCAACAACAACACCCTAGCTGTTAAAACTGATCAATTATACACTGAAATTATCGACTAAAAACATATGCAAAGGAAACACAAATATCATAGATGAATCATCAATACACATGAGACAAAATTTAAGTTCTACAATCTTACTAACATCAAAAATCCTAAGGGAAAAAACAACCCTCCTAGCCAATACAATATCACCAAAAATCTGAGGACAACCTTGTCCTCCAAAGTCACCAAAACTGAGAACAACCTTGTTCTCCAATGACCATACAAATCAGAAAACCAAACCTCAGCAATTTCCCTGGGAATTCCTCTACTCATGAATATGGCTTAGACCACCTATACGGCCTATTGATGTCACTTGTCAGCCTATGCAGATCTATACTTGCCTAGAAAATCATATACGTGATTCACCTTACTAGCAAAATGTGTATACCCTATGTGTGATTCGTCCTTCTCCAACCCACGTATATATGCACTTCGTCCTCCTGAAAATCATGTATTGTACGAAAGATTCGCTCCACACATGTGATATTCTTTGCTTCTCTCTTCAAGGCCAGATCCGCCACCTTGCAGACTTTCCCTTTGCTAAGATAACCAATCCACCTAGCACAAGTGCAAACTCACTAATGCTATCTCCATCATGTCTACACACACTCTACATGATATGTAATGTCACAATGACCTATCTCCTTTATATACAAGTCCTAGGGGTCAACATGGAAGCCCCTCCATAAGTCAACATCAAATTAGGCTTTCCTTGTGGGTGTGAAGCCCCAACACAAGCCCACAAATCCCATCACCAAATCCATGAAGCCCCTACTCAAACGCAAGGGGGTTTTCACCAAACCAAAAGTGTGATGTGGTGCCCATGAAAATTACCACATGCCCAACCCAAGGGTCATGTGAGAATAACTTCCCAAAGCTACAAAAATCAACACTCCCTCTTAGCAAGGAAGGTATTCTCACCACACTCCACAAGTGGGAATTCCTCTCAATGCTACAAAATCATCAACACTCCCTCTTAGTGAGGGGGACATTACATCCTCCACCACCACCTGGAAGTAGATCTATCTCCCGTACTTGATCCTCTACCACATGTTCTCTCTAATCCGTTTGATTGGTTGCTACCTCTATCACCAAGGCAAATCCTACTCCCCAATCCTCCTAATTGGTTACATCCTTTGTCACTGAAGCAAATCATGTTGTCTAACTTGATCCCATTATGGAAGACATCCTGCTCCTAGAAGCCTCTTGCCTTTGAACCTCATGTCTGACTATCTCAACCCATAACACCTACCTAACAGTCTTGGAAGATGCCTCATAACTCCCTTTGAGTCCATACAACCTTCAGATCTACCTACTCCATGTCCATTGTCCTCTACATAGTCCTCAGAGGTTGCTCCTCCCTACTAGATCTTGAGAGTTGACTCCCTCTGAACTCTAGCTCCCTCTAAGCCGATACTACTGATGGGGCCACCTACCTCACCACTCATGGAGCTAACTACTCCCTCAACACCTCTCCTGACTCCAATCAGCATGACATTGTACCAAATCCTCGTACTGCATGCTTGACTCCCATGTCAAGCTCCACACACAAGTCCAAGCCAGTGTCTGTGAAATTTTCAATCAACTCTCTAGCACCTATCATATGGAAATATGCTCTGTTATCCACCAACTAAGTCCCCCTGCTGGAGATTATACATAAAAGGGAGGAGACCAACAAGATCTCCCTCTAGAACCTGTCTGCAACCTCATCAACCTCTGTTGTTGATGATTGTTGCCTTCTTCCCCTTCCCCTCAGGTGTGGACAATGTGAATAAATATGACCATAGTCATGAAACTCAAACCATATGTATCCTCCATGGACACCAACCGAGTCTCCTCCTTCATTCAATCAATACATATCCTCTCAAACCCTGGCAACATCTCTCATGCACAGATCCCCTACACAAAAGGTTCCCAAAACCTAGGAAGACCAACTCAACATCCAATAACACATGTCCATCCTGGAACAAAATTGCATAGTCCTGCTCCTCAATCCCTAAGGCTGAGAACACACTCTTGGCACCCATAACACATTTTTCACTCGTAATACTCCCCTTGACTCCATCTAGACTACCACTGCTCCAAATCCTTGTACTATATATCTGGTCCTCCTACCAAGCTCCTTGTACATACCTGAGTCAGACACTGTGAAACCCATGAACAAATCTTGTGCCCTTGTCATGTGTCAGTGGCTCTCATTGTATAAGAACCATGCAATCCTCCAATTCAAGCATCCTACTCCCCCAAGTCACGACCATCCAATGAAATTCTCCCCAAGTCCATCATCTGAGTCACCAAAAACTATTTATGTATGCACATGCTACTATTGATCCTGTCTCCTCATCTGAATAGTCCCAAGTTGCATATGGACACTCAATCTAGTCCACTCTAGACCTCTACAACTCATCTTTGCAATTTCCTCATCCTCTTGGGTCAAATACGTCACACATCGCCATACCCTGACAATGTGTAACTCTCCGGCCCATTGAAGACTCTATCTCATCAACCTGTGATACACACAAAATTATCTTATCTGTGCCAAAGCATCTGACCTACACACATCGCAACTCACTATGACAAGTCATCAGAAGTCCATACATAGGGTAGGAAATCTACCACACAACATACTATTGTTGTTATTTGAGCTCTCTGCCAATCCACCAGAACTCCCACCCTGCCACACCACCAAGTTGCAAAAGTGCACAACTCCTCGTCTAGACAGTCTGCTCCATGTTTCAAACTAGAGACCGTCTAACCTGTTTCCACCTGCATCTGTCACTATAGCTCCCTCTCGAAGCTATCACCTGTGACCTGCCCAAAACAAGAACAAGAAAAACACTCCTCTAGTGTTGTATCCAAAAATTTGTCTCAAAGATGATTCCCTTCTCTTCAGATCCCAAGCTCTGATACCATGTTAATTTTCACATGCACTCTATGTGACTAATTTTTAGATTTGAAAATTGCTTCCTAGTGAACCAACAGTAACACCCTAGTTGTTATCATTGAACAATTCTAAACTAAAAATTATTGACTGAAAACATATGCGGCAGAAACACAAAGATCAAATATGAATCATCAATACACATGAGACACAATTTTAGTTTTCTAATCTTGTTAACATCATAAATCTTGAGGGAAAAATCAGCCCTCCATACCAATACAATATCACCAAAAATCTAAGGACAACCTTGTCCTCCAAATTCACCAAAATTGAGAACAACCTTATTCTCCAATGACCATACAAATCAGAAAACCAAACCTCAGCAATATCCTTGGGAATTCCTTTGCACACGAATATGTTGTAGACCACCTGTATGGCCTGTTGACATCACCTAACAGCTTGTATGGATCTGTACTTGCCTGGAATATTAGATACATGATTTACCTTATTGGAAACCAGCGAAAAAACATTATTTTCTCTAGCGCAAATCGTGTATACCCTATACGTGATTCATACTTCCCCAACCAACGTATATATGTGCTTCATCCTCCTGTGAACTGCATATTGTACAAAAAATTCACTCCACACGTGCAACCTTCTTCACTTCTCTCTTCAATGTCATATTTGCCACCTTCCATACTTTCCCTTTGTTGAGATCACCAATCCTTCTAGCATAAGTGCAGACTCACTTATGCTAGCTCCATCATGTCTCCACACACTCTACATGATATGCAATGTCACAATGACCTCTCTTCTTTATATGAAAGTCCTATGGGTCAACATGGAATCCCCTCCACAAGTCAACATCAAATTAGGCTTTCCTTGTGGGTGTGAAGCCCCAACACAAGCCCACAAAGCCCATCACCAAACCCATGAAGCCCCTACTCAAATCCAAGGGGGGTTTTCACCAAATTGAAAGTGTGATGTGGTGCCCACAATGATTCCCACATGCCCAACCCTAGGGTCATGTGAGAATACCTACCTGAAGCTACAAAAATCAACATAGATTCCACCTGAAGCCCCTCTATAACTCATTGCAAGTCTTGTGTTATTTTTCCATAAATATTTGTTTTCTTAAAGGATGGAAGTATCCTTCATTTTTGTCTCCTAGAGAAGAAGGATGTGGGGTTTTCATCTTTGATCAAATGTCTTATTGTTTCTACTTTTTCTTTACTACCTAATCCCCTACCATTCTAGGAGACTATTTTCATTATTTACCTTATGGTGATGCCCCCTCTTTACGGAGCATGGAACATCTTGGCCCTTGATTTCCTTTTGTGTCCTTTTTGAAGGTGTTGTCCATGGTTATCTGCAATTCCAACTCCTTCTCCATGTCATTTGTTTCCTCACTTTTTCTTTCACTAGGTTTCCTTCCTGCTTTTTTTACAGTGGTTGTTGTTCCTGAGTCTTCTCCCGACTCATCATCTGATTCACCCCTCGCCTTCTTCCTCTAAAATGACATGGATTTCAGATTTGGTCCTAGAGCCTGAGCCAATATTAGATACAATTTCCTTTCCAAGCAAAACCATGGTCTGATGCTTCTATGAATGTTGGGGGTTCCCATGTTCTTGTCCAAGATTTCCACTTTCCACTACTGGATTTGCCCGCAATTATTTAGGTGCTTCCTCATGCCCTGATAAGGCTACATATCTATTGGAGTTGGATGCCTAGGCTCCTCCCACTCCAAAAGAGTGAGGGGGGGCCAAGGGTGGGCCCAGATCGAGATGAACCGAAGTTGGGCCTTAAGGCTAAGGATAATGCTTACCTGATCCCTTTTTTTTTTTCTTTTGGGTCTTCCTTTGTTCTTACCCTCATGTATGTTGTTGTGTGGCTTGGATCTTGGGGAAACTTTTAGCAAAGTAACCATATTCATGACAAGCTTTGATTTGAAAGGGAGTTGGTTGTAATCTACCTATTGTATGTGTGTCCAGTCATCCAAGGTTAGTTGAATAGCTTCAAGTAGCCCTTTTTCTAGATCCACTTCCACAAATCCTTGCACAAGCCTGGAGGCCTTCTCATGGTTCATCTCAATCAATGTATCTTTCCAGGATGTTCCCAATACTTTTGATTGTTTCATTGGTCTAACAATGTAGGGTTGGAAAGCAAGACAAACCCAAACTAGAGCCACGGAGGAAATGTCATTCTTAGGGCTAAAATCTAGGTTCCAACGATTAAGATACATACTTTTGGATCCCATAAAGTATGGGTCGCTTATGAAAATCAAATCCATATATTCTTTAAGTTCAAATAAAAATACAAAAAATCCCTACCATAGAAGGATGATGAGACCTGTCCTTTTATGAGGGGTTTCCAACTTTTTTCCACCCAGATGGAAACAACCCACAAAGATGGCCAAATACCAATGAACTACCCAATGAGCATGTTTGTTGCAAATATCAGAGCTAAACTCCTGAAGGAATTGTCGTGAACTAAAACCTTGGGGGTTTTGTCGAGCTTTTTGACGAATTTAGGTGGGGGCGCTCTATTGATTCATAAAATCGTCATCAGTATCATAGCTTGCAAATAGTTGCAAGGAATAATTAGTTTTTTTTATTATATATGATATTAAATATAGAACTATAGGTGGGACCCCCTAGGGAGAAAGAAAGGAGGTTTATTTGCAAATATTCCCCAGAATTGAACATTACTAGTATACTAAAATGGCTTGATTTACATTATACAATGATAATATTTTATTCTTTCAGTTTGATTATGAGTTCCACTTCTAACTTGGTTGCAAGAGAAAAGAAAGGTTCTACTCATAAAGCTTCAAAAAAAACCTCTATCTTGCATACATTACACTCATAAGATGTTATTATGATCATTTTTTTGAAACTTATGTTGTAAAGGATTATAAGTCTTAAAGGTCTGGTTATATCTCATATCAAAGGTATACAACATCTTGATAAGAACAGGCCACAATGATTGGGTGATTAATTACATGATATCATTCAAAAAGGATGGCAAGTTCATTTTTATGCATATATTATAGGGTGATATGGCTCACCATGTAAAAATTTGGTGCAAACTTCAAATGTCATCGCACTTCACATCACAAACATATACACATGAGTAGTATCGGAAGTATGTAAATAAAATTGGCATGTTGTAACATAAAGTTTTGAATTTCATTATGCATATTGCATATGGTATAATGTATGAACTCAACGTTGATACTATTTGCTACCTTAAAGTTATGCTTTGACATTCGGGGTGGAACATATGTATCATTTAAGTTGTTGATTCATTTTGAATGTGATTTAAATGAAAATTAGAATAATTAAGATTTATGTGAAGCTTGGGGCCATCACTTGGGATGACAATTAATGTGGTTATGACATGGTTCATATGGCTTGTGATATCTTGTGTATTTGGCAGCCCTACTGGTATGTAATTTGTTGATGGTGAAAGTGGATACTGATGTGGATTTGGGATTATTGCAAGTGTTGATTTTGAGAGACATGATGTTGCCATGTATTAAATGCATAGGACGCATGCATTCACTTGTTGAGGTTTACCACCTTTGCACTGGGGTTTGGCAATTTCATTTGCGTTTGAACTATTAGAAGTTGTTGGAGTGATAGCCCTTTCTCTGAGAGATCGGTTGACGTGGTTATGGTAACTGTAGCAATGGTTTTGCAGAGGCATTTGAAGCGCAGAGAAAGATATGGGTATTTTAGCTTGTCATCCATCGAATGCATGATCTTTTTACAGTACTATTTTTTTTAATGGCTTTGCTTGACTAGTAGTATGAGTGTGCTTCTACTTGTTATTCCTCTCAAACTCGTTTCACTTACTTTTGAAGAAAATGCTCCTTATTTCATGGCTCTATGTTAGAACTATTCTTACATAAACCCTTATCTTGAAAAGTAGTGTTTCAGTCCAAATTGTGGCAGCTCTGTGTATTTAACTCCAATTTTGGTTTTCATACAATCTTTAAGAATAATCTAACTGAACCTTACAACCATGTTGTATCTTCAAACAAAAAATGAAGAAATTTTGTGAGTTGTCCTTTGCATGCTTATTTCCACTATTGTTTAATGGGTTTTGAGATTGTATCTTTCAAACATCTTTTGTCTTTCATACCCACTGTTCAATTTTCCCATCCTGAGTAGTAACATTTCAATGAAATATTTTTGGGTTGTCTTGGTATAAACCTTATGTAACACCCCTGTTTCCCCCAGCTTGTAATTAATCATAAAATAGGGTTACCATGCTAAGGCATGTGGACAATGTAAATATATTATTGTTTGAGTTCCCAATAATTGATTGTGGGGGTGAAGCCTTAAAAGTACTGGCCATGATATCACTAGAGGAAAGCATGTGAAAACTATAAGAGAGGGTTCATTATATCAAATAACCCCAAATTTCCCTTGATGGGGATAATAAATCTCCTTCGGATCCCAAGGAGAGAAATCAGTTAATAAAGAAAGGACCAGTGGTTGAATTATCAACCACTCCCATGAATGGGAGCATGGTCTAACTACAGAATGTCATCTCGAAGTACCATTGGGTATGACAGACCAAGATGACCCAAGTTCCCTTCTAACAGAAGGAACGAGATGGGTCGAGAACCATCCTGGGGAAAATATATGATAAAAATCAGTAAGGAGAATGAGCGGAGCTCTCCAGCAAATGATGAATAGAAGACCACAAGCTTGATATCGAGTGAGCATCTGATAAACCTCGCCTAGGGCCATGATAGAGAAACAAATCTCTGAAAGTTGCAGAGAACAGAACCCGAGTAGAAGCTGAAACAAAGAAAGAATCCTTGAGAACCACGAGAGTTACTTGGTGATATCATGGCTTGGCACGGGGGTGGCCAGAGTGCTAAGAATGAATGCCTCTGAGCCTATGGTTGGGTGGAAGGACGAATACCCACAGTCATTTAGTTGGCTACCACCTGTAATAGATAAGTAACCGCATATCTTTTGTATTTAAGCGGTACTGTGAATTAAAGTTGGATATCCTATGAATGTTCCCAGGATGGATATGTTTGTTTAATGATTTATACTGTGTCCTTTTTGTGTCTTCTTGATTGTGTAATTAGGCAAGTAGGAAATTGTATGAATTTGACGTGTTTTTATATTCGTAAATGCTTGTGAGTTCGTCGACCGTGGGCATAGTTTCATGTATGCATGTCGACCCTCCTAGTCATTTTGGGTCCCTTGGAGGATGAAGTTTGTTAAGCTTGGGAGACGTAGTGTAGATATGCACAGGCTCTCTATGAAGCAAGCAGAGACAGAGAACCACTTAAGTTCTAGACTTGATGAAGGAGCGTAAGAGTTGTGCGGAAGACCCTTCTAAGTGTTAAGTTCAGGAGAAAGAGTGCAACGCTCTTAAATCCTTCATAACTAACGAAGCTTAGGAAGGATAGTGAGATTCAAGTATCAAAAGAGAACATCCCTTCATTTGGAAGATGAATGGATGAGACCTTTCGGGAGGATCCAAGGCCTGTCACGACCGCTAGATTGGAAGAAAGAGTGCAGGCATTAACGCCTCGACTCCTCCAGTCTTCGCAAGATCAACGAATGTTGGTAATCATCATGAAGGGGATGGATCCTCCAAAACCTAAAGTCGTGATGTGATCTAGACCATAGATCCAAGGATCTATCGGGACCCACCTTGACTGTCGGATCTGTGAGTGCAGAGTTCGTGCGACGGGAGAATCGTACGTTGGTGTGATTAAAATTTCGAAACCCGAAGTTGCAATGTGATATGGATTGTTGGATCGAGGAAGTTCATGGACCGTCGATCCGATGCGAGTAGATTAATGCAAGGAGTACATGGGGATTCAAAATTCCCTAAGGACCAAGCTCAGAAGAGACTAGCGCTTTTCAGAAGCGCAGATGAGGTCCAAGAGCTGAACTTGTTTCAAGTTTGTAAGCTCAGGAGGGAAGCGGAAGTCAAGACCCATACATCAGGGCTCATAGGAAGTAAATCGAAGGTTGAGACCTTTAAAACATCTAAAATCTTCCAAGTCAGGGAAGAAAGCAAAAGCTAAGGAGGAGGAGCAACAGTGATTGTTGGATCGAGCACTGTGAAAGATCTAGACCGTTGGGATCCACGTTCAGACAATTAGAAGACCATGCAGGAGAAGATCAGATATGGGTCGTCTGATATGAGCACAAGAACCAACAGTCGTTGGACCCCAAGGAAAGTGCACGAGGCCTAACCCTTTGAAAGTGCATAGGAGAGTGGACTTGCAAAGTCCCAAAGTTCCAAAGTCAATTGGAACTGTCCATCGTCAGGGTTGATACGTGACGTAAGATCCATAACTTCGAAGGGTTGTGGACAAGGAGGAGGACGAACAGCCGAAGAAAATCCTGGTCGTTGATCGCCAAAGGGATATGTGTCAATGTAAATGTGTTGACCTACACTAAATAAATCTAGCTAAACAATGATACACTCATTTGCAAAGAGAATTGGAAAAAGAAGAAGAAGGAGAGAAAGAATGGAAAGAATTCTCATTAACCGTTGTGAATAATGAATAATTTACACATGATATACTCTGTATAACTCAATGAGTTCGACTTGAGGTGAACCAAGTCA
>ML778691.1:350669-365181 GCA_009831015.1 Picea engelmannii | reverse complement strand
GATGTAAGAAGACCTAATAGAAGCTTCCGCTTCTAGAAGGATCTTCCTCTAGATGCTTCTTTTTAGTATAAATAGGAGTCGAGGGTACGAGAACCCTAGCTTGAATATTATTGTAATAGAGCTCTGCTCAACTGGAGGTTGCCCCCTCGAAGAGGCCCGTGAACATTGCCTTCATATTCAAAGTGTTATTTCTGTTGCTATTCTCATATCATTTCAGTGTTATTGTGGTGAATGTTCTGGTTATATTGTTGTTATTCTTCCATTACTAGCATTTTATTTCTGTTATGCATACATTTTATACCTGGTATATTACAAGACCTTAATAAATCTTGTAAACTATTGATTGGGATCATGCACACGATGGGTAGTTCTTCATGTGCAAGAAAACCTTGGAAAGGCAACATGCATCACTCGAGGGATTGTATAGCAGAGAAGGGGATGCCTGAGTCTGGGCCTGGAGGGTGAGTGATCGCAAGGAAAATAAAACCTTGATAGGTCTTGTAAAATATTGATGGGTATCATGTACCCAATGGGTATGTCAAGGAAAAACGATGAGCCTGGATAACAAAACAACCATGTGGATACAAATCCACAAACTGCACAGATAATTATAGTGCTAAGATTATGAAATTTTCCTAGAAATTTTATGCAATGTTTTCACATAAGACTATGATTAACGTGCTTCTTGTCTAAAAATTATTGAAATCATGTGACCAAGATTTAAGGTCTAAAAAAGGACCTGACTGAGGAAGAAGGGTCAATATTTTTGAAACAGTTGAATGAGAAAGGCATGCCAGGTGTTTTTGAGAAAGAACACCGAGGACGATGTTCCTTTAAGGGGGACGGAATTGTAACACCCTTGTTTCCCCTAGCTTGTAATTAATCATAAAATAGGATTACCATGATAAGGCATGTGGACAGTTGGATATCCTATGAGTGTTGCATTGATGGATATGTTTGCTTAATGATTTATATTGTACCCTTTTTGTGTCTACTTGATTGTGTAATTAGGCAGGTAGGAAATTGTATGAATTGGACATGTTTTTATACTCGCAAATGCTTGCATCCTATGGTGGCTTAAGCAGAGCCACGAACCGCGAGTTCGTCGACCATGGGCATAGTTTCATGTATGCATGTCGACCCTCCTAGTCATTCTAGGACCCTTGGAGGACGAAGTTTGTTAATCTTAGGAGTGGTAGTGCAGATATGCATAGGCTCTCTGCAAGGCAAGCAAAGACCGAGAACCACTTAAGTTCTAGACTTGATGAAGGAGCGCAAGAGTGTCCAGAAGACCCTTCTAAGTGTTAATTTCAGGAGAAAGAGCACAGTGCTCTTAAATCCTTCATAATTGATGAAGCTCAAGAAGGATAGCGAGATTCAAGTATCGAAAGGGAATATCCTTTCGTTCGAAAGACGAATGGACAAGACCTTTCGAGAGGATCCAAGGTCTGTCACGACCGCTAGATTGGAAGAAGAAGCACAGGCGTTAACACCTCGACTCCTTCAATCTTCGCAAGATCAACGAATGTTGGTAATCATCGTGAATGGGATGGATCCTCTGAAACCCAAAGTTGCGATGTGATCTAGATCGTAGATCCAAGGATCTATCGGGACCCACCTTGACTGTCGGATTTGTGAGTGCAGAGTTCGCGCGACGAGAGAATCGTGCATTGGTGCGATTAAACTTACAAAACCTGAAGTTGCGATGTGATCTAGACCGTTGGATCGAGGAAGGTCATGAACCGTCAATCCGATGTGAGCAGATTAACGCAAGGAGTACGTGGGAATTCAAAATTCCCTAAGGACCAAGCTCAGAAGAGACTAGCACTTTTCAAAAGCGCAGATGAGGTCCAAGAGGCAAACTTGTTTCAAGTTCGTAAGCTCAAGAGGGAAGCGGAAGTCGAGCCCCATACATCAGGGCTTGTAGGAAGTAAATTGAAGGTTGATACCTTCGAAACATCTGAAATCTTACAAGTCAGGTAAGAAAGAGAAATCTCAAGAGGAGGAGCAATAATGACCATTGGATCGAGCACTGTGAAAGATCTGGGCCATTGGGATCCACGTCCAAACAATTAGAAGAGCACGCAGGATGATATAATATATGGGTCATCATATCTGAGAGCGAGGACCAACAGTCATTGGATCCCGAGGAAAGTGCACGAGGCCTAACCCTTTGAAAGTGCACGAGGCCGAAGCGCCGAAGAGCAGAAGGTCTCTGGACTGTTAGCTCCAAAGAGACACGTGGCGATAGGTCACAAGCTTCGGGTAAATTACATTGCAATTTCAATTGAGAATTGAGATTCCCTAACCCTGAATACCCAAAGGGAATCTGGACCACTAGATCCAGAGGGACGCGTGGCAACGGATCGTGGACTCTGGAGAAATTTGTTCGAGAGTTTTTACTTGAGATTTGAGACTCCCAAAGTCCAAAGATCTGGAGATCCGAAGTAAATCTCAACTATCTGATCATCCGAAGTAGATCTTAGTTGTCAAATCGTCCAAAGTAAATCTCAAGCGTTGGATCGTCCGAGGTGAATCTGGACCGTCTGATCCAGAAGAGACGTGGCGTAGATCGATGGATTCCAGGTACAGTCCCAAAGTAAGTCATAGCCATCAGATCAAGAGGACAGGTGGCATAAATTTGTAGATTTCGAGTAAAGACCCGAAGCAAGCCTCAACCGTCCGATTCAAGTAGACACGCGCCAGGAATCCGCTTAGTTTGAGGGGAAGTGAAGTTTGATATTTGAGATCTCAGAAGTCCGGAGACCCGAAGGAAATATCGACCGTTGATCGAGCAAAGGGGCCACAGGATCGTTGATCTAGTTGAAAGGTCAAACCCTCGAAGCAAAGTCAAAGTCGTTGATTCAGAAGGATAGTTGTCCACAAATCGTCGACTCTAGAAGTTTGACGTACGGAAGAAAGGAAAGTTTGAGACTTGAGAATTCTGAAGTCCGGAATTCCGAAACAAATCACAGTCATTGATTTGCAAGAGGTCAGATCTGATCCATAACTTTGAAAGGGATAGATCTGAGCCGTCGGTTCAGAGGTACTGTCAATATCGTGAGATCAACGGTCCCATAGAATTACGGGGATCGGAGATGCATGAACTTTAAAGAGTTAAGGGCAAGCCACAATCCAAACCACAA
The DNA here is from genome assembly GCA_009831015.1 of Picea engelmannii. Taxonomy (NCBI): domain Eukaryota; kingdom Viridiplantae; phylum Streptophyta; class Pinopsida; order Pinales; family Pinaceae; genus Picea; species Picea engelmannii. The sequence goes on along the minus strand of ML778691.1, from coordinate 362,035 downwards.
TTTTGAAGAAAGGACACGTGAAGGCTTGAGGAGAATTGTGGGTTGAAAGGTAGTTTGGTTTCAAGCCTCCTTTGGTCGCACCCAATTGTGTGTTTGAGTGAGGTTACATCCCAAGGTCACCTCAAGGAGGGATTATTAGAAAAGGGGCTAGCACCCAAACTCAGATATTTCCAAAGTGTGAAGGGAAGGTCACAAGTACCATTAGACCTGCACCCAGAAGTAGAAAGGGTCTGCATTTAATTAGAGAGCGAGACCATCAGGGTCTGAGAGAGTCGTTGGCTTCATAATCGAAGATCCTTGACCGGGAGGTCGGTTTGATTCCATGAATTCCCAAATTAGAAACCATGGATGGAGAATCTATCCTTTAAGAAAAGCGAAAATTTCAATGCCCTGTTGTGGGTGTGTTACACCTTATCGCGAGGCTCGACCCTAAGGTTAAAAATTTCTTTGATTATCGTTGCCATACTAATGAACACTAATTATATCCCCATGCATTGCATAACATGGGAAATATTTAGGGAAGCTTCATGAGGTTTAGTAACCTGTTCGGACCGATACCTTGACACTTTTATATATCCAAAAGAATTGGAATATGACACCAACATTGATGCCTTTTTTTAGCTCGACCTAAAACCCAAACCTATGCTTGGGTAATTTGTTGATAAATGTATGTACATAACAGCGGGGTTTAACCAACGTTATCTATTCTAGTTTTAAACCTCGTTGGTTTAACAATATGAATATGTGATGGTTTTGGATTTGGGTTTGAAATATTTGTATAGAGACTATAAGCTCATACACCAGGTTTTGATTAAGAAAATGTTTAAAGGAAAAAAGGTTTCAACTTGAGTGTTATATTTTATGGATTGTTGGAAATAATAAAATCCTAACATAAAATTGACCTAGTCGATTATATATTGTTGGTTTTTAATTGGTTTCAAATACTAAAACCAATTTGTCATATGGGCATAATAGACTCGTTTTTAAGCTTCTACTGTTAAGCTTATATGATGATTGTAAAAGAAATAATGGGCGAATTTTGTGATATCAGTTTGATTTGAATTTTTTATGGAATAAGTAATAAGAACAATTTGGCTATTTGATTCTTGGGCATGTTGATATGGATTGAAATAAAATATAGCCAAGTCAATGAAGGAATTGAAAGATATATTGTAATCTTACATACAGGACCAAATCCCTCATTACTTCATTTTTCATAGGTCATTCCTAAATTCCCAACAACATATATCATTAAGAAGGAAAATTATCGAAGGGCATCTGCGGCTCACACCCTACGGTCACATGTCTTTTGTAACATGACTTCAGGTCCGAGGCCTCAAGAAAGGGCTTTAGTCACCCCTTTCTCTCCCTTTTGGCGCTCAAAGGGCATTTCATTATCTCGAGGAGTTTTTTATCAGTTGGGGAGAAAGTCCGAAAGACTATGATTCAGATTTGAAGATGAGTTGTTAGCAGTTAGGGTAGATCCTATGGCTACCTATGATTGAGAGGTCGATTACTCACCATATCCGGGTGAGTTACTTCTGTGGATGGGGACAACTGGTAGCCCACTAATTCCCTCATCGATATAGATGTTGATGACTATTTTCTCAGAAACTCATGGTGATTTCTTTTTACAGTTGTTCAGGGTAACTAGTTTATTCCCTGGTTCAGCTTCAGGGTCATTTTCGTGGTTGGGGAGGGAGGCTTGGTGTGGTGAGTTTCTGGCGTCGGAGGGTTTCACAAACTTTGGTCACGATTCTTTCTCTGCTCCAAGTTGGCTACATCTTCTCATGCCTATGAAAGTTCTTTCTCTCCTGCCCAATGTGGCTTCTTTTCTTCATCGTCCCTAGCTTCAGTCTCCTGGTAGTTCCCAGATCCCACAGTGATTTCGACGCCTTGCCCTATTCAGGGGGACCTGGTGGTTTACCCTAAGATTTTTTCGGAAGTTACCTTTGAAGATCTGAACCTAGGGTTTGTGCACACTCATGCTTTGGCTCAGGAACCATCATCAGATTGTTACTTCCCATTCGTCGATCATGGTTTCTTTCCTGGTCGGACTTTTGGGGAAGCGGTGGGAGATTTTCTTTCCTATAATTTACATCCCTCAAACCTTAATGGATGGGATATAGGTCTTGGCAGAGAGTCGGGTCAAATTGCTTCTTTAGATTCAGACCATGATTTGCAAGGTGTTCCAAGGTCGAGACGTAGGAAATGGAAAAAATGCTTAGGGTCTTCCAAAGTAGACCCTAACTTCATTCTTGGTGAAGACCTAACTATGTTCAAGGTGGTAGTGATGGCAGAAAAAAAAATAGTCGGAAAATCATATGGTTGACAATTCAGAGAGAACACATTAAGAGTCTGGGATGAATCAAATTAGAGTGTGCCCTCCAACCCCATGCCCAGAATATTTCACCTCTCCAGAGGTTGGTTTATGATTATCTTCGCGAACCCCTTACAGGAGTCGGTAGTGCTTCAAAAAAGCAGGTCAATTGATTTTTCTTTGGTTCTAATGAAGTTATGGAATCCCACTTTTGATGCATCAAGTGAGCGCTTGGATTCCATCCCAATCTGGGTTCGATTGCCAAGCCTCCCTCCTCATATTTCGTCAAAAAAATTATTTCAAGCAATCAGGAATTTTTTGGGGGAGTTCTTGGCTGTTGATTTGGGATTCATAGATTCGGGAGAGATGTCGGTGCCAATAATTCTAGTCTCTCTAAATATTAGGGAAGGGCTCTGGAAATTCCTTAACCTAACTGATTTGGGATGGACAAGGGTCCAAATCCTAGACTATGAAGGTGTGCCTTTTCGATGTAGGAGATGACATGAATATGGGCATATTGTTATGGACTACAAAAAATCCTCTCGAGGGAGTTTTGGCTCTCATTCTTCCGATGTGAGCAGGCTCATTCAAGAGTGTCACGAGGGTACCGGGGGCAACTCTTCCTCTTCAGTGTCGAGTTCGGTGGGTACCCAGTCTAGTGACCCGATAGTTCTCCCGATTTTTTCGTCAGATGGACAGACTATTCTGGTGGGGGATTCTTTGGCTCTTGTCTCAGTCTCAGGGGATGAGGAAAGTATTTATTTTGGCTCGGCGGTAGCACAACAACAATTGATCGACAATTTTTTGGGTATACAACTTTCTATCCCCGATCCAGTAAATGGTATGATTAAATCTTTCAATTTCCTTATAAGGGACTATAACCTTTCTTTTAAGGATCTCCCCTTCCCAAATACTGTGACTTTAAAACCTCTTTCCACTTCATCTCATTTTCCTTATATGTCGTTGGTTGATTGCTTTCTCCTATCGGGCTCTCCTCCTAGATCCCCTGTATCTTGGATTTCTAAAGAACTTTCTTCTGATGTTTCTTAGGGTTTGACCATTCATTTCCAACTTCGCAACAGATCAATTTCCATTCCCACAACAGACTCTAGGGGTCTAGTCCCTAATCTGGAATCTCTGAAGACAAAAAAGGGTCGAGGTAGAATTTCACAAATTTCAATAGCTAAATCTCGTGCACTGGTGGATATTTCCCCAGGCCAACAACGGTTTATTCTCAGGGCTCTTAGAGCAGCAAAATCCCTTGTAGGGGTTCCCCCATGAAACTCCTTTCCTTTAATTGCAGGGGTTTGGCAAGCCCCCAAAAAAATCCACTTTGAAGAGGTTGGTATCCATACACCAGCCTGATGTTGTTCTTTTTCAAGAAACTTTACCGGATGAAGTATTGGCCACCAAGAATCTAACTACTATTTTCCTGAGATGTATTTTCATGGGTTTGGACGCTTGGGGAAGGTMGAGAGGCCTAGTCATTGGATGATGTTATAGAAGTATAAAGCTTTTGAATTMTTGGGATTCTGACTCTTGTTTGGGGATAGATGTCCAAGTGGAAGWAATTGGCCTGAAGGTCAGAATAATAAATGTTTATGGGCCACATTCAGACATGATTCCTTTCTGGGGTTTTATGTWTAGCAAAGATATAATGAAGGTTGAAAATACAATAATAGGAGGGGACTTCAATTTCTCATTGGGGTAAGCTGAAAGTTKGGGTCCCTCGACACACCCTGATCCTTRAGTAGCGTACTTTAGCCATATTATGTCTTCAAATGGATTTATTGATATAGCACCAATTAAGATTCTTCCCACCTGGAGGGATATGAGGGTTGGGGAGGCTCATGTCACCAAAATTTTAGACCAATTTTTTTATCTCATAATCTTTGTTGATGCTTCCATTCCAATTATGTCAATGKATTGGGAGTGGAGGTGAATCAAATCACTCCCCTGTCTCGTTAGATTTTGAAGGTGGTCCCAAAAATCTGGCTTCCCCATTCAAATTCAATTCTACTTGGCTAAAGGATGAGGGTCTTCAAAAGCTCGTTAAGTCTAACTAGATTCATTTAAAGGATTTAGAGGGAATTTCAACTGCCATCCAATTTGTGACAAATCTAAAAAGAATAAAAAAGCTTGTCATTCCTTGGGAAAAAACAAAACAAAAAGAAGACGAGCGAGAACTCAAAAGTATTGAGGAACAACTGGATGTGATTTATCAAGATACAGATTATGGGTTCTCCTTAGGTTCCTCCCGAGAAAATCTGAAGAGTCTTGAGGTAAGACATAGACAATTGTTGGCAAATCAGGAAGCAACTTGGAGGCTTAAAAATTGAGCAATCTGGCTAGAGAATGGGGATGAGAATACCAAATTTTTCCATGCCTATGCCAAGGGGCAGAAAGCATCCAACACAATTAAGATCAGGAGGGCAGATCAGTTACGTCTTTTGAGGGGCTAGAAAATATGGGGGAAATCCGTTTTCAATCCTTATTCAAAGCGGACAGGAGAGTGAACATAGTTGATATCATAAGATTGGCTGTATACTTTCCCAGATTTGTGAATAAGTAAGGGAACCAATATCTCTATGAAAAAGTCACTGAAGTTGAGTTGAAGGAAACTCTTCAAAGCTTTCAAAAGGATAAAAGTTCAGGTCCAAACGGCTGGACAATTGAATTTTACATGGGCTTTTTTTATCTTATCGGAGCATACCTACTAAAATTCATTGAGGAATCTAGAATAAATGGAACAATACATAGTCCTTTCAACATTACCTTTATAGCCCTCATTCCTAATGTGGATGATCCCCAGTCCTTTGATAACTTTAGACCTATCTCACTTTTCAATTGCACTTACAAAATTATAGCCAAAATCATAGCCCGTAGGCTGAAGCCACTTCTTTCAGAATCCATCTCAAAAGAACAATTTGGTTTTCTTGAAGGACATTAGATCCATGAAGCAATAGGAGTAGCTTAGGAAGGCCTTCATAGTCTAAAGACATCAAGAGCAAAAGGTACCATTATTAATATTGATCTTTCAAAAGCCTTTGATAGGGTAAATTGGTCTTTCATTCGGCTCTTACTTACCCATCTCGGGTTCGAGGTTCCTTTTATTAAGTGGACGATGACCTGTATCACTTCGGTCTCATTTGTTGTCCTTATCAATGGGGCAACTCCCTCTTTCTTCATTTCCGAAAGAGTTTTGAGCCAAGGATGTCCTATGTCTCCACTTCTTTTCCTCCTCGTGGCTAATGGTTTGAGCAAGGCTATTGCTAATGTAGTCAAATCTGGTTAATTCCAAGGAATCCAAATAGCCTCGGGTCTGAGGATCACACATCTCTTGTTTGTGGATGGCGTACTCATATTTTGCAGTGGTCGAGTTCAGGATGCAGAAGTTCTAGCAGAAATTCTATCCCTTTTCCATTCAGATACAAGGATGCAAATAAATATACAAAAATCTACCCTCTCTTTCTCAGAGATGGAAAGAGAGAAAATGGATACTTATTGGAGTCTCTTTCCTTACACAGTCCATGACATCTTGATAGGTCTAAAATATTTGGGGTTTCAACTAAAGTCAAACAATTATCGCAAAGAAGATTGGAAATGGTTGTTGTCAAAATTGGAGAAAAGGTTAAATGGTTGGAGCTTCAGGTGGTTATCTAGACCAGGCAGAGTCACTCTGACCAAAGCTATTCTGGAAGACATTCCAGTTTATTGGATGTCACTGGCCTGGATTCCAAACGGTGTTCTGGAAAAGATTACATGGACTTGTTCCCACTTTATCTAGTCAGGTTCAGGGGATAAGTCCACTTGGCCCTTGGAAAAATGGGATCGTCTTGCACGACCAAAAGCTTTGGGGGGATGGGGACTCAAAAAAAAAAAAAAAATTCCAAGTATTTGGCGGAAAAGATTGGGTGGTGCCTTATTTTAGCCACCAGTCTGTGGTCACTGGTAGCTACACAAAAATATATTTTCCTGGATACAGTGGAAGACTGGATGTAATCTCCAAACAAGTCAATCTGGCAATGCTCGATCTTTTGGAAAGCTTTGATCTCCTCCTTTTCAGTGGTAGGGGAAGGTCTGGCTTGGAGGGTAACTAGTGGAAACCACTTTTGTATAGGTGTCAATCCTTGGCCTGGGAGTGGGACCTCTCACATTATACCAGATGAACTAATTAATCAACTTCACAGGCGGGATATTTCCCTTCTCTCCCACCTCTTTGATCCTAACACAACTACCCTCTGGAATCAAGGTTGGAAAAGTGTTGCTTCTCTGGGGTTAATTGGAGCTTCAGCAGCCCTATCTGAAAACTATATCATAGCACTCCATAAAGGCCACATTAGACTCTAGGACAGGGAGGATGAGTTGGTAATGCGAAAGGATCCATTAGGGTCTTACACCCTAAAACTTGGCTACATAGCCTTGAATATAGACCTTCTTCAACAAAATCCCAGTTGGTGGTGGAGGGGATTATGGAAGTTAAAATGTCCGCAAAAAGTCAAAATATCCATATGGGCGGACCTAAATGAAAAAATTACAACTTGGGAATATCTGAGAAAGCGTCAGTTTGAAGGACCGGGAAGATGTCCTCTTTGTCAAAATGATAATGAATCTACATTCCATATTCTCATTTCCTGTCCTTTTTCAAAGAGAGTTTGGACCGAAACTTCTACAAGCCTCGGGCATAATTCTGTATGGGGCGGAACCACATTGGAACAGTCTTGGATCCGTGATCCAAGGTTTAAAGAGTTAAAATCTCTCCCTCTCATTATCAGTTGGGACATTTGGCTGGCTCGGAATGCAACAATTTTCATTGGAAAAGCCTTTCTTCCAGAGAGAATTGCAGCCCAAAGTCTGTCCTTCCTGTCACATTTCCCTCGGTCAAAAGAAGGTTCGTCCTTGTAGCTGAAACAACCAGAGGCCATTGACACTTCAAAGCCCTAGGCATTCTTCGATGGGGTTTCTCGTAATCACACTTGTGGGGGAGGAGCAATTTTTCATCTAGTCGAAAACCACTATTTTCATATAAAAATGGGAATGGGTCAGGGTACAAATAACTATGTTGAACTAATGGCATTGAAACTACTACTTTTGTTTTCCAAAGAGAACGAGATTCTTCACATTCAAATATTTGGTGATTCTATTAATGTCATTAACTGGGCAAGAAATCTTCAACAGTGTCACAATATTTTTCTTTTTCCTATTTTGGAGGACATCTTTTGTTTGTTTGAGGTATTTGATTCAGTGGTTATCTCCCATGTCTACAGGGACAGGAACGTGGTAGTAGACGCCCTATCAAAAGCAGGACTGCAACTAACTATGGGTCAGTGGCACATCACAAAGTATAAAGGGGAGGAATCACATGATTTTTATCATCAACCTTTTATAGAGGTTCCGGGATAAACACAGGAATGAAGATTTTTCTCTCATTTCTTAACATTTTCATGATTGGCGCATTATGGTCACAGTGTGTTACTTATCTTTTTTTTCACCAAAAGATCTCATCATGCTTCAATTATTATTTTCAACGGTTATTAGCAACAATTACCAGATGATGTGCCACTACAGTGTGACTACTAGGCAATTACAAATAGATTATCGGCTTACATATATGCTCTTTTCTGAAGCTCCTTTTACATGTACATATAATGTTATTACTCTACAATCTATATTCCACCTTGTTCTGGGTGGTGTAAATTATTGGCTTACAGTCCTGCAAAGGAAATTTTGCTCCTAAAAAGCCTTTTTTGTGGTCACTTATTTTTGGTCCAGGGTCGAGGGCCACTTTTTTTTGTCCAAAATACACACAGGGGGTGTGTTGTGGTCTTAGAAGCACCTAAAAAAATTACGTTTGTCTCTCTAGATGAATAAAATTTACGCTTTTTTCTGACGGGAAAAAAAACAACATATATCATTTTAACTCCATCTTTCCTCCCCCTCATGTATGAAATAAAAATTATTTTCTAAGAGAAGGTTGTTAGCAGTTTGATACAAATAGTTTGGCAGGTATAATATGTTTGGATTGTTAGATCTATGATTAAAAACAGAATTGGAAAAGGATACATTATCAAATGATTGTTCTTATTTAATTATGAACTCTGTTACAGAAGTGTATGTTTAACATTCAAAAAAGGATCTAAGATGACAAAAGATAATTAATATTGGAAGAAAAATCACAAGTTCTGGAAATGATTGATTTCTATTGTTTCCAAGTCCAATCCCCTTAATGCTTCCATTTTACATAAATTTCTCCCAAATTCCCAATATCATGTTTCATTTTAATTTTGCATTATTTCCCCCTGATACATAAGCAAATGCAAGGATTTATTTTTGAAGCAAGTCAACGTAGATGATATTGTACATGGCATGTATGATAAGATTATTGACATGCATTGGGTATAAATTGAGATAGTGGTTGAAGGTTGATGACTAATATGTTTTATTATGAACATGTAATGCTCTTCCTTATCATTTATCTCCATTTTCCATCCATTGCAAACCTGACATCTTTCCCATTCCATTATAGATCCCATGTTCTTGAATAAATATCAGTTATATGAAGTTATGAGATATGGAAATGTTTCAAAGCAGAGAAAAAAGTTTGTTTTTGAGTTACTCTTTTCGTTTGTCCCTCGTTGATTGCATGCTTGATTGTTAATCGAGATAGGGCCACTTCTAAAACTTATGTTAAATGTAAAATGTATTTGATGTTTTACTTGCTATTGTATACATACTTTGATCTAATCTTCATGTTTAATAGATGAGATTTTTTAGTCGGGGAAACAACAGATCCAACAAAGATAATAGAGGAAACAAAGGAAATTGGAATAGAGGACAACAAGCGGGCTGGCCTAGGTGCAAAAACAAGAGACTTAGATTCTATCTTCACTTTTATGTTGATTTCGAGGAGTTTAATCAACTCCTACAAAGTGTTCTTATCAACCTTGCAGGCCAAGGATATTTTAATCCTCCTCCACCACTTTTCAGACCTTCATTGCACCCTCATCCGAGCATCACCTACATACCTATAGAACCACATGTGTCCTTACAACCTGAAATTCCAGTCAATGATGGTTGAAATGATATAGTTCATGATCCCCAACCTCATCATCATGGATGGCCTACTGTATCTTTGCCACTACCTCCACCTCCTCCTAAGCAACCACTTCAACTTGTTGTTTCTATCGCTTCATATGCACTATCTACTCAGTGGCCCAATAAAAACAAAGCTTTAGCTCATGAACCTGGACATGGAAAAGGGAAGCAACTTGCCATATCACTTAGTTCTGATTTATCTTCCCATTTTGTTACCTCCCATTCTATTCCCCAAAAGCATGAGCGTAGGAATATCACCTTTGGTGATATGCACCTTGAAGCATCATCAAATGAAGATAAGAAATTTGCCAAAGTAGATTTACAAACACACAAGTTGGCTTCATCTCAGGACAATGGACAGAAGAGGATAGCCTCACACAAAAAATATGATTATTAATTTTATTTTATGATGGCTTTATGTGGCAATTTATTGATGACATACTTACACTTTTATTTTTCGGACAATAGACAATATTTAAATATATTTTAGATCATTTTGGGAGTTACAAGTGTAATTATGGCATTTTATTTACTGGGGTTGTTGAGTATGAATTTATTTTGTGGATGGTATGCATATTACAATTATGGTCGTACAAGGGGATATTTTGAAAATTAAACGATAAAGTTGTTTAGGTGGTCCCCACCTATTAGTTATTATTTATTTAAAAACATTTATTATAATTATATATTATTTGTCCCACTTAACTAAAGTTAGTTAACTATCTAACTAAAGGTAGTTGAACTAATCAAAACTACCTTTGAGGAATAAAAGAAGGACTTGATGAAGGGACAAGGATGGAGAATAGGGAGGCACAAACTCTGATAAGGTTTTATCTTGCTCTAGAGTGAGATTACATTCATTTTTCATTCACTTCTAAATTACTTGAAGGTCAAATATTTTTGTTGATAGTGGGGTTTTACTGAAGGTGGCAATAAGAAGGACTCAGAAGCATAGATTATTGATATGCCTCCAAAGGTCAATCATTTGTTTTGATATTCTATTAATTTTGATTTGATTTATGAATTAGCTTTTAGTGTTGATTAGAATTGTTTTGCAGAGTCAAGATAGTGGCACATTTGTGGCTTGATGATCCAATTTTATCAGTTTTGGTCTTAGTTAGAAGACACCAATAGTCTTTTTGTGATGTAATATTCCACTTTTGACTTCTAAGTCTTACTTTGGTCCTTACCCACGTAGGGGTATGAAGAGAATGTTTTTGGTTGTAATCAGAATTGAATTAATAAAAAATCATTGTTGGTTTTTATCTCACTTTTGGACTTGATGTGTGATATTGTTTCAGATTTGTCTTCTGATTATTTCTTAAATCTAATATAAAATTATGTTATAATTTATTTTTTCTTTGACAAACAACAAACACATAAAACAACATTAGGCCCAAGTACATATTGCTTGACGACTAATTGATATTTTTGTAAAGATTATAAACATAGGGTAATAATCACGCTTATCTTGCCTTATCCTAGAAATATTTGAAAATGTTGTTAGAAGGACATCAATTGTTTTTCATCAACACGCTCTTGAGATTCTCTGAGACGCAGCGACCAGATTTCAAAAGGCCTCGATATTCGGGGGGTGGGGGTGGAAGGGGTAGGGCCCCCCCTAGAGAAGCCATCAGCATGACTCGAGCTAGGGTTGAGAGTGAATGCTAGAGGACTAGAGTCGTGAGAAACCACAGAGCTAGAAAATGTTCCAATGTTATCCTCGATCCAGATTGGTATTTTATTATTATTAATATAAAGTGAGATGCATTTTATATACAGCCTGAGTGGGCCTAATGGTTAATAATATGTGTTTCCTCCTAAGAGGTCACAAGTTCAAATCCAGAGGGGGGTAGGGTATGTATACCTCCGTAGACTTTACCAGTCAAATCGTTGGGCGGAGGGGGTCCCTTGTCCCACAAACAAGGGGGTCTCATACACCAATTTGGTG
>ML778691.1:318414-341824 GCA_009831015.1 Picea engelmannii | reverse complement strand
CACTGCGTCAGGGTGAGCCGAATAGAAACAACGCACCGCGTGGAGTCAAAAAAAATTGGAAAAAGTCCCAAATTTCAAGCTAAATTCAAATTTTAAACTCATGAAAATGGAAAAGGGAAGGTAACAAAACAAATTACCTGGAATCGTATGTCCCGAGGAGGTATGGTTCCACTGTTGAGAGGAAATGAAAATTCGTGCTAATTTGCTAAAATTGGAAATGCGTGGAATATCGATCAGTGGAGTTATCCAAATCACCGAGGAGCACCAGAAATAGGGTGTCCGTGAAAATAGAGTAAGCATAGGTGCTTGCTTGATAGATTGGAAGCACTGGATGAGGTGTCACAATGAAAATCAGTCTGGTAATTTCTTTTTATTTACCCATTACCATGATGCGCCATTGGACGTTGGGTATGCACCAATACGAAAGATTCAATGGTACTGGTGCACTTTGATCGATGCTTGTTATTTTTTTTTAACTTATTATAGTGCATTTGAACATCTATGCCCCGGTGCATTATGTTTTAGTTGAGCACCACGGTGGATGTACCATATAGGTGCACTGAAAAAAATTGACCTGAAAAAACTTTTGATCTCTCGTGTCCGCTAGCAACCTCCGCTATGAATAGTGACAATGTATTTTAACATTTTAGCATCGGTGTGGTATGTTTAGATGCACACCGGTGCGTATATTAATGAAAGACACACCGAAAAACAAAAAAAAAAACCAAAAAAAAAAACCTCTGGTCACCTATCTTCGCTATAAACAGCTAAGGGATAATTGTTTTGGGGAGGTTCTGTAAAAACCTCTGCAAGAAGGTTTTCTCCTTATAGTGAGTCTATGGTTAGGTGGAACCTCCATCCCATGTAACTAGTTGCACAATTGTTATAAAAAGATAAGTGTTCCTACGTTGTTTATGTGTTACATTTACGGTCTATTTTGCTATGCATTCACTCTGTGTTTGGAATGAATTATATGTTGTTATGTTGAGTAAATTAGCTGCATCCACATTTAATTATCATGTTGTAGATCCAATTTAGTAATAGTATTAAAATGATTAAATTTGCATGAATTAGTAGCTAGTAAGCTACAATTTTTATTTAGCAAATTTTTTTTGTGTGTTTCCACTGGTAATGGGCCTCAGGGAGGTTGGGGGACGTTCCAGATTGGTATCAGAGCCCTGGTTTACAGCACTCGAGCTATATGAGCCAGAGACATCATGTAGGGACAGAGTTGCAGGTCAAAGTGTGCAACTATTTGACAGAAGGTTAAGGGCGACGTTCTCTCAAGATCGAGGTCATGGTAGGTAGTGGTTTTGCATAGGCAACCATGGAAGGTAATGGATTTTCTGAGTAGAGAAATCGATGTTGTTGGTCGAAGATGAGCATAGAAATATATTGTGATGAGAGAAGAGTAGGAGGCAAAACCCTAGTTGAGGAACCATGTATCCGAAGATTCGGAAGAATTTAGAAAATGGAGTTGTTTCAAAAATCTAGATACAGATATAGAACCCATACTCGGTGGAACCCAATAGGGAAGTGACGTCGGGATAATGTGGAATCCACATGGCAATTTCGAGCATCCACATGGTGAGTTTTAAGTGGAAATATCCTCGTCATTGGGCCATGGTGGTAAGGCATGGACCATAAATTGGATGGAGGATAACCAAGAGTTTGAAGAACTCTGGATCTGGATATCCAGAAATATGGAGATTCGGGGTCTAGATGTCATGTCAGTAAGCCACCTTAGCAGCCACATCAGCGGGAGATGACTCGTCAGCAGTCCACAGTGGCACTCGTGGGATAGATTCTAGTTGAAGGATATCTGGGAGTTTAAAGAACTTTGTATCTAGAAATTTGGAGATTCGTAAGTTTCGAAAAAGGGCCTTTTCAAAAAGGGTCGAATCTTGATGCCACGTCAGTAAGCTACCTTAGCAGCCACATTAGCAAGGGATGATTCGTCAACCGACCATGGTGGAAATCATGGGATAGAGGCCGGATGGAGGATATTCAAGAGTTTGAAGAACTCTGGATCCAGATATCCAAAGATATCAAAGTTTCAAAAAAGGGCCTTTTCAAAAGGGTCAGATCCTGGATAACAAAACTTGGAGAGGGAATTGTGACATCCGGAATATCTAGAATTCCAGAAGTTTTCTAAGTTGGAATTTTAAGAAAGTTTCGAATAACAGATGTCGGGTATGGGATGGTGGAACCCTGAAGTGAGGAACTATGACCCATCTGGAGGTCATTGTATTCGGGATTTTACTTTGTTTGGACTTGTTATAAATTTGGAATGTCTGGATGGTGGATATCCTGGGCATCCAGGAAGAGTGAGGAACACCATATGTGGAACCTCACAAGTGAAACCAACTGATCTGTTATATCTAGAGATCCAGGATTCCATTTAATGATGCTTTTTTGGGAAGGTTCAATGTTGGATGCGGAATTGTAGCACGTTGGAACCAGAAAAAAAAGATGGTTATCAATCGAGCACCTTTCGAAGCCACTATGAATCTACACCATCGGATTGAAAAAATAGCAGTCATCGGATATGTCGAACTCAAGTGAACTCGTTTAAGGTCAAGCAACTTGAAGTTCTCTCTTTGATCTTGACCATTGATCTAAATGATTTATCCACTATTTGATCCAACGGACGTGCAAGTTGCACACCGAGGGCATAAAGGAGAAAGAGGGTGGGACCCTCTCTTTCCACAACAAATGGTTTAATGATAGGTGTAGGCCTATCATTGGGTATACATTGGTACAGGTGGGAAAATGAGGAGTTGGCATGTGGTAGTCAGGTACAGGTGGGACCCATTGTTTTATGTAAGAACTATCCCGGGATCCGAAAATTTGGGTTTTTGTATAAATAGACTTTTAGGAAGTTTGGAATGGATCTCGGATGGTGGAACCTTGGGAGTGGAATTAGGATTTTTGGGTAGCGAAGGTATACAGTTTTGTGAAAGGGACTTTAAGTAAAGTTTTGAATTTTCGATGGTAGATATCTGGATTTTTGGGAAAGTTGGATCGATGGATATCCAAGAGTTTGGAAAATCTAAATATCGGACCCTATGTCGGCAATGAAGTATTTAGGCCCTAATCCAATGTGGACATGGAAGCCATGTTGGTCTACACTCATGCAAATGGGTCCACATGGTTCCAAGTGGAGCAGTGACATCATCATATGGATGATGTGTGAAATCTTCAGGGAATCGTAACTTTTTGCTTAGGACTCAGTTTTGAGAAAATGAATAGTTGTTGGAAAGCTCTTAGAGAGAGGAATCCACTCATGTGCCTAAAAAAGTGATTTGAGCAGTATAATTTGCACTCAACTCAAAAGAAGATGATTAGTGGCCTTGAAGAGAAAAAAATTATGCATTCATTTTTCCAAAACTGTGAATATTCATTTTTGTCTAACAAAAATTTTATTGCATGCACATTTTTTCTTGCATAATTAAAAGGTTCATGAGCATTCAAGAGGCTAGTTTGGTTCCTTTTATGAGTGTTACAGTCATGGATATGCCCAAAGATACTACGATTATGAAAAAGAAATTGGAAGGCTATGTGGCATCACGGGAAATGTTGAGACTGAGTCCACTAGAAGAAGAGACAGGGAGGAGCCTGTGGAGCTCGCTATAATTATGAGAAGCCTGCAAAGAGAAGTGCAGAGCTATAGTACAGATAATGAAATGATCATGAAATATTGGGAGGAGATGCTACAGAGTCTAAGCATGTTTCATAGGCAATTCAACAAGGATTTTGGCTAAAAGCAAGCAGTTAGTCCTAAACAAGTGGCAACATCTAGATCCCAAAGTAGAAGGGATGATCACAAGGATGACAGAAAATCAAGAAGTGTGAACAGGCATCATCATTCCCTAGAGAAATCAACTAGAATATCTCATGGATGTTCAAGGGAAGAGAGCAACCAAAGTGCGTCTCTTGTAAGAAGGTATAAGAGAAGACCCAAGCCAGACATTTTGCAAGATGAACTCAAGAAAATAAAGCCACCAACTTTTGATGGAGAGCATAAAAAGGGAGAAGAGGTTGAAGCCTAGTTGTTGGGAATGAAGAAATATTTACAACTACATGATTACCCCTTAAGGATAGAAACCATAATTGCAACCGACCACCTTCAAGAGTAAGAAACAATGTGGTGGGATCAACTTAAGCAAGTCAAGCACCTTGATTAGAAGAAGGTCTCAGAGAGACAATTCAAAGGATACTTCTAGCATAAATATTTGTCAGATCATTATTATGATAAGAATATGAAAGAGTTCTTTAAACTCAAGCTGGGAAGCATGACAATGGAGGAATATGAGAGGAGATACTTTGAATTGCTAAAGTATGTTGGATTCATAAAGGATGAGAAGTCAAAATCCAAAGGCTTCTGAGTGGGCTACCTTCTTTTTAAAGTGACAAGATACACTACGATAACCCTAGGATTTTGGAGGAGACCATAAGGAAAGCAAAACACCTTTATGATCATAGCAGAGGGAGACTAATTTTCTAAAAATCTTGGATGCCACCCTTTTTCAAAAACAACTCTCAAGCATATCAGTAGGAACAGTCATCCTAGAATGAACCCGGGATGGAAGATTATTTTCGGAAAAGGCCAATGCAACTACTCATAAAATGTTGGGGATGTGAAGGAGATCACTTGTATAGGGAATGCCCTCGAAAAGGAGAAAGGATGAGGATTTTCCACAATATCCAGGAGGTTGATATAGTTGAAGACATGGGAAGAAGCATGCTAAGGACTTATGTAGCCTTGGACAATAAGCAAGAATAATATCAATCACCCATGATTGAAGTAGAAGGTAAGATTGATAACAAGCCCGTAGCAATTTTAATTGTTTTTTGAGCTAGCCATAATTATATAGATTTTGTCTTGGTTGAAACATTCCACTTGCAAAGAAGCAAGCATGGGAAATATTGGTTGGTTCAGCTAGCCATAGGAGCTAAGAGAAGAATCAATGAGTTGGTTAAAGATTGTTCAATAAACATTAATGGACTCATCAAAAAAGCATATTTGAACTCCATACCATTGGGTTCATATGATTGTTTGATTGGTATGGATTGGTTAAACAAACACCATGTTGTCCTAAACTAGTACAACAAGACAAACATATGTCTTGATGAGGAATGGTAACAAGGGAAGGTTCAAGGTATTCGAAGGACTGTACCTATTAGAGAAATTTTAGACATGCAATTGAAGAAGAGTTTCAGAAAGTGATGCTAGATTTTTGCAGCCCATATGGAAGAGGCAGCCAAGGATAAAGTGCCAAGTTTTTAAGACCGCCCGGTCTTGAAATATTTTGGGGATGCATTTGGGGAGATTCCAGTGTTTCCACCAAAGAGATATATTGATTGCTCCATTTATTTGGTGTCAGGAGGTGCCTTAGTGTCCAAAACTCCTTATAGAATGGGCACACCAGAGTAGGAGTTGCACATGCAGCTTGAAGAACTGATAAAGAAGGGTTATATATGCTCAAGTGTGTCATATTGGTGTTCCCCAATTCTTTTTGTGAAGAAGAAATATGGAACCTTAAGACTATGCATTGATTTCAAATAGTTGAATAAGGTCACCATACGAAATTGTTGATGTCTCTCGTTGTTGTAGGAGGTATTCACTTCTGCGATAACCTTTCTTATAGATGAAGTTTCCAAGACATTAAAGGAAAACCATTGGAAGTCAAAGAAGATCCCAGAAGAGATGTCGAACTCATAGAAAATAATAAAGAAGAATTATAATGCTCCAGAAGTAAAGTCAGCTCCAGAAGAAAAAGATAAACATAAAATATATTTTCCAGAAAGTCAGGTTGACCCTACTAGAAAAGTCACTAGATAGATTAATATAAATATGAGTGACCCCTTCCTTATTTGGAACACTCTCTTATGGAGATATAGTGCAAGTTTGGTGGAGAGTTGCAGCTGCAAAAGGAAGGAAGTAGGGTTCATCTTGGTTAGGGTTTCCTCATACCTCTCGCTAGGGTTTGTCTTTTGTGATGCACATGGTGAAGGTCAGCCACTCTAGTGCTCTAGCTAGAGTGAGCTATAGTTGCATTGTTGGTTATCTCTTGGTAGTGTGCTAGTGGAGACTAGACACCCTAACGCTCTGGCTAGGGTGTGTTTCATCTATGTTGTTGGGATTTGTTCTTGTGTTTTCCTCTAGTAGGTAGAGCTAGTTCTTGGTTATTTTGTCTTGGCAAGGGTATTCTCTATAAGAAGGTTGTTGAGTTTTCTCCATTTATGTAGAAGGGTTTCTCAAGATGTATATGTTATGCTCGGGGGTGGCATGAGTAGGTGCCTATGGTTGGGTGGTGATGGTGTAACATTGCCTATGGAGAAACGAGCATACAGAAGAAGTTGAAATTGCTATGGTAAATCTAATGTTACATAATTAACGAATATTCAACATGGTATCAAAGCTTGGTTTCCCTCAGAACGGTCTAATCAATGGAAGGAAGATCGTGAGATTTACCTTGCCGCTGCAGTTTGTCGTTGTACCTTGTCGCGGTACCTTGCCACTACATAGTTTTATTTTGTTAAGCTATTTGGAGCACCTTGAAGTTTTAGGGTTTGTCGTTGCTTATTGTTGTTGTCGGATGGTGGTACAATTTCTTAGGTATGTTCTTGTATATGTTAAATTGTGTCATTATCTTGAGGGTATTTTTGCAAGACAAGGGACTTTTTTTCCGAGAAACAAATCATATATCCAAAGGGATCTCAGATCCAGCGCATTAAAGGAACAACACACCCTCTAGGTTTGATTGTTTTGATATTCCTCTGGTTGTTATGGCACCATTGAGATCTTATGTTTTTTTATCTATTGGAGTTATGATCATTATACTAACCACTTAATACTAAAGGTGCATTTGTTTATCTTCCCTCTAGTAGATATTCTTGTTTTGTTGATTGTTTTGGGCAGGTTATATTGTTAAATTCCATGGAGGTTGATATGGAAATGTTGTTGTTCTTATTTTCTTGTTCTGGGCAGGTTACCTCGGAGGCATGTCACTAGTGATATCTCTAAGAATATATCACTAGTGGAATTTGTCACAGTTGATTTTGTCACTAAGTTACCCATAATAGTGAAGCAACATGATTCCATCATGGTCGCGGTGGATAAATTCGCTTAGGTTGTACATTTTATCCTAGTGAATACCACTCACAAGGAAACCAATATTGCAGAGATCTATATGAAGGAAGTTGTTAGGCTACATGGAGTGCCCTAGACAATTGTCTCTGACAAAGATCCCAAGTTCACGTCCAATTTATGGAAAGGATTATTTAAAAGTTTTGGGACAAAATTAAATTTTAGTACAACATATCACCCAGAGTCGGATGGGAAAATAGAGAGGATCAATAGGATAATAGAGGACATGATCAAATGTATGTGAGGGACCAACCATCCAAGTGGAAAGAATATATCCACTTAGTTGAATTTTCTTACAGTAATGGGTACTAGGCATCATTAAAAAGGAGCTCGTTCAAAGCCTTGTGTGGTAGGAAGTGTAACATGCTAGTGAGATGGGATAACCCAGCAGATAGAGTTGTTATTGGACTAGATTTACTAAAGGTAATGGAAGAGCAGATGATAAAGATCAGGTAGGATTTAAAATCTTCCCAGGACAAGAAAAAGAGTTATGCAAACAAGAATAGGACTTTCATAGATTTTAAAGTGGGTGAGCACGTGTTTTTAAAAGTGAAAGTGAAAAGAAGCATGCTAAGATTAGGAAGTTGACCAAAGTTACCAGAAAGATATTATGGGTGTTTTGAAGTCTTAAAGAAGATAGGCTCAATTGCATACATGCTAGCATTTGTTGCAGCCATGAGAGTTCATAATGCAATTCATGTGTCTTTATTGAATAGAGATGTGCTTGGCCCAAACCACATATTTTATTAGACTGTGATCTAGGTGGAACATGGAGGAGTGTTTGCAGTGGAACCAATGCGCATCCTAGACCAGAAATTCAAAGTGTCCAAGAACAAATTTATTGACTTGGTAAAGGTCCAATGGACCCGTTATGGTCCTAAAAACACTACATAAGAGCACAAGGAGACCATACGAGAGGCATACCCACAATTTTTTTTTCAGTTTTGAAGAAAACATAATGTAAGCATGCAAGACTTTGTTTTGGGTAGCCAGAGTTTTGAAACCACATCTTAAGGCTTTCCTGGATAACCTACATTGGAACCCTGATAAAATAATGTATATTCCCAGGAATTGTGAGCAGAAAAGGGGGTACATTCCTTGGGTTGGGCAAGTTGAGAGGAACAACATATTATGGTTGGAACTACTGCGGGAGTTGTGAAAATTGCATATTTAAAAAAAAAAAATTAACTATTGTGATGTAAATTTATACATGTATATCGACATGATGTTGTGTAGTGAGGACGAAGAAAAATTGTATGGGAGGGGGAATGTAACATCCCCTCTATAATCCTTAGTTTAGTAATGCGTAATGTAGATATGATAGGTGGTTGTGGGCCAAGCAATGTAATATGTGAACTTGTATGTCCAAAATTAATAAATAAAATGTGATGCCAATTGTAGATGGACATGGACATATATGGGGGCTCAATTATCCACAAGATACAAAGGGTCTAAGGGGGGTTTATTCATGAGTTTAAATCCCAATTTATTTTTTTTCTTGATTTTATTGCTTTGACTGAACTTTCTATTTATTCCCTTGAGTGTAATAGAGTCCAATCATTGACTAACTATAAGAGGGTGGGTGTGAGAGTCACATCCCATAGTTATTGAGAATTGGGATTGAGTACAATCAACTTGGGGAAAAGTGTGAGTCAAGCAAGTAGGGGAAGGGGAGGAAATTCATACGGGGATAGAGAGGAGCGGAGGACAATTCTTATGCATGGGAATTAGGAGATAATAAGGGTGAGTGCACTAGAGTTGAGAGGAAACAATCGTGGAAACATTCCAAAACTGTTTTGGTGCTATTGAAGGACGAAGAAGCAAATTGTTAGGCTTGTGGAGAGAACTCCCTATGTGTTGGCCCTTGACCAAGTTTTGAGGAAACATTGTTCATGTTTGACCACTTTTGGGACTTCGACAGGCTGGTCGAAGATGGAGAGCCCAAGCAGAGCTGAGATCATGGGATCTCACTTGTTTTGCGGGCTTGTGGACCGAGCAAAGGGTTTACTAGGGTTTGTGTAATGGTTTAAGGGATGTTGGCCCATGGGCTTACCCATGATTAAGCCTTTTTGTAAATGTATAAATAAGTAGCTAAGCGGTGTAAGAAGCCTGGTTGGTTGGTTATGTGCACAATGTGTTGTAAGTGTTAATGTTGGCTTAGTGCAAGAGGTTGTAAGTTGCTTTGTGCAAACAGATTGTGTAGAGTGAGGCTCTGTGCCTTGACCTGATTTTGGGAAGGAGGATTTGGTGTGTAGCGCGCAGATCTCTTGTCCTCTGCGGAGTTGGCTCTGTGGCTTTATGCATAGGAGCGATTGAATGTAAGAAGATTGAAGACTAATAAAGAAGAAGAATAAGTTGGTGGACGCAGCCCCACACTGGGGTGAACCACGTATATCCTGTGTCTTGATGTGCTTTGTGTGATGTGAATTATGTTGTTTATCTGCTTAGTGTTGTTGTTATAATGTATGATGAATGCATCTGATGTTGTTGCTTAGTGCTTAATGGTATCAAAGATAAATGAAGGCTAGATATAAATTAATGCTATGTGCTAAAGTGATTGAAAGTGCTTAATATTTATTGTTACTGTGTTGATCTGTAATAAGGGTTTAATCTATGATGTAAATGAGAATCATGAACTAATGCATATTGTTGTCTAAGTGTTCTACTAAGTGTTGTGATCACATATCTGTGTCCCAGCTTGATTGTAGACACCTGAGTCCTACAACCCCCCCTACCTCTACCTCGGGTGAGACTTCATCTGCTTTGTAGGTGTTGTTGAAAGGGTTGGTAGTTAGGGTTTTGTTGGTGTGTTGTTGAAGTGTTGAACCCTGGGTCTGCCCCTATGCCAACAAATGGTTCCATTGTCGGGACCTGAAACTGTGATTGTTGGGAACCGAAGAAAAGAGAAAGCTTTGTGCGTAGATCTGTTGTTGTAGTGCACAGTATTCTACTTGACTTGCGAAGCTCTGTGCTAAGAAAGAAACCTGATCTAAAGAAAAGAGGTAAGATCTTAAAGCTTTGTGCTCTGGTAAGGGTAAGATAAGTGGAAATTTTTGCTTCGAAAGCATGAATCTAGGCATGGTTGATAGGTTTTTTCCTAGTCTGAATGGTAGGGCACAGTTAGAAGAAAGAGTTGATCTAAATAAATCTAATAGAAAAAGAGAAAGATATGTTATTCCTATGCAAAGAAATATTTTTTGGACTAATAAGTGGATGCAAGAACCTTGAAAGAATTTTTGCAGATTGCAGGTCCATCACTGTGATCCCAGTACGCAGTACAGAAGAGGTTGGGGATCGTTTAAGAGAAAGAGAGGATTAACACTGTGTTATAATTGTAGAAGACCAGGACATCTTGCTAAGGAATTCCCTGGTACAGGTCCTATTTGTATTTGTTGTAAATTTATTGGTCATGAGGTTGAGGATTGCCCAGGGATGATTGCTAAAGTTGAAAAGATGAACATGGGACAAGAAAACTATAAAGAAGGTCAAGAGACTAAGGATATGTTAAAGAATCATAAAGAGAAAGAGTCAGAGACTATGTTAATACAATTAAAAGAAGTAATGGATGATCACAGAGACATCAGTTTATCAGAGATCCTGAAAGAAAAACAGTGCATAGTTACAAGAATAGAAGACTTTGACATAGACTGTGTATTGGATGAAGAAACACATGCGAATATTATGCCATAAAGCACTTGGGAAATTTTGGGAAGGCTGGCTATGATACCTTCATTGGGAAGGATAGGCTTGTTTAAAGGAAAGATGATAACCCTATGAAACATCGACTGAAGAAGAATTTGAAGTCATTAAATTTGTTGAGAACAACGCCCCTTTTCCACTTTTATTAGGAAAGACTTGGATTGAGAAGGATCAGATCATAAGGAAAGCAGAGGAGGAAGCTACAAAACAGAAAAAGAAAGAAATAAGGGACTTCATAACCAAAAAAATAGAGCGACTAATAGAAGAACAAGAGGATAAGTCGAAGCAACATAGGGCAAGACAATTAGCTATCGAGGTTGAAAGTACATAGGAAGGCTTGAAGAACCTGTTCGTACAGGAAAGAAGTATAGCCACCCCAGAAATAGTAAGAGAAGGGACATTAACCTCAGAATCTGTAAGAGCACATCAGCAGTGCAAAGTCCTTGCACCAAGAGAGAATAAGAATAGAAATGGGAAGAGGATTCCATAAATTGTTAGAGAAGCTCAAATCACGGGAAAGAAGGCCAGGAAGCTCAATAAGAAGAAAGCTAAGATAGAAAAACTAAAGGAATCTACAGAGAACAGAAGGAAGACTTCGCAGGAGGCAGATCTGTAGAACTTGAACCTCATCAGAATAGCAGAACCACGCAGAATGGGACTTCACCACGGCAAAGCTATATGACTGTTGGAGTCGCCCCGACCATTAGAATGACACCTCGAAACGGCTAGAAAATTTAATTATGAGAAAATCGACCATTGAGACCGTGCCATAACAGACGGAGTCACCTTGGTGGTCGCATTCCTGCTCGTTGGAGGAATCTATTACGATGCTTGCTTATTTAACCCGTCGGACGTTGCGTTGGGACCACTTTTTGCCACCCGTGGTTATCCAAGCCACCAAAGAATCGATTGTATATTGTGTTGTGATTTCTAGACCTCTCCATCCTTTAGATTACCTCGCTTATTCATTCGCCTACCCGATCTATTTGTTTACAAGTGGTTACGATAGTGGAACAACACCTAGAAGGGCCTGTTACAGAGCAACTAATTCAGGAGTTCGTCGAGCATGAGGCTCTGGTGAAGCATCAAGTCAAGGTAGCTTGAGTTAAGATTGAGGCCTTCTAAGGAGCATTGCCCAGATTTGAGTGACTCGGGACGAGTCACAGGTGAGTGTTGGGGGCCTGTTGGCCCTTGACCAAGTTTTGAGGAAACATTGGTCATGTTTGACCACTTTTGGGACTTCGAAAAAGTGGTCGAAGATGGAGCACCCAGGCGGAGCTGAGATCACGGGATCGCACTTGTTTTGCGGGCTTGTGGACCCAGCAAAGGGTTTACTATGGTTTATGTAATGGGTTAAGGGATGTCGACCCATGGACTTACCCATGATTAAGTATTTTTGTAAATCTATAAATAAGTAGCTAAATGATGCAAGAAGCCTGGCTGGTTGGCTATGTGCACAATGTGTTGTAAGTGTTAATGTTGGCTTAGTGCAAGAGGTTGTAAGTTGCTTTGTGCAAACAAAATGTGTAGAGTGAGGCTTTGTGCTTTGACCTGATTTTAGGAAGGAGGATCTGGTGTGCAACGCATAGATCTCATGTCCTCTGCAAAGTTGGCTTTGTGGCTTTGTGCACAGGAGCGACTGAATGTAAGAAGATTGAAGACTAATAAAGAAGATGAAGAAGTTGGTGGATGTAGCCCCACACTGGGGTGAACCACATATATCCTACGTCTTGATGTGCTTTAGGTAATGTGAATTATGTTGTTTATCTTCTTAGTGTTGTTGTTATAATGTATGATGAATGCATCTGATGTTGTTGCTTATTGCTTAATGGTATCAAAGATAAATGAAGGCTAGATCTAAGCTAATGTTATGTGCTAAAGTGATTGAAAGTGCTTAATATTTATTGTTACTGTGTTGATCTGTAATAAGGGTTTAATTTGTGATGTAAATGAGACTCATGAACTAATTCATATTGTTTTCTAAGTGCTATGCTAAGTGTTGTAATCACATATCTGTGTCCCAACTTGGTTGTAGACACCTAAGTCCTACAACCCCCCCTGCCTCTACCTCGGGTGAGACTTCATCTACTTCGCAGGTGTTGCCGAAAGGGTCGGTAGTTAGGGTTTTGTTGGTGCATTGTTGAAGCATTGAACCCTGGGTCTGCCCCTGTGCCAACACTATGCAAGATTTTCACTAGAGTAGCAAGGTTGTTGATGGTAGATTTATTGGTAGTTTTCCTAGCAATTGACATCCATGGAGTCCCTAGTACAAATATTCCTAGAAAACCTTTACTTGAAGCCTTGATAAACAAATGATGTAGCCTAAGGAACTTTGAGTATAGAAGAGGGTACATTCCTTGGGCCAAGCAGGTTGAGAGGGAGATATTTGGAGGAATCAAGATAGTTGTAGGAGAATATTAGTGAGTTGCAGGTAACTTGGGTTGTAAGTGGACAATAGAGAGACACCTTCTTTTGTGGATTCCTAGCCCCAACTTGGGGGTGACTTGTTGTTGATATTTGGAACAACAAGTGTATGGTTGGGTGGAATGTCTATCCCATGCAACTGGTTGCACAATTGTTATAGAAAGATAAGTGTTTTTATCTTGTTTTTGTATTACATTTATGGTTTATTTCGTTGTGCATTCATTATGTGTTTGGAATGAATTATATGTTGTTATGTTGACTAAATTAGTTGCATTCACGTTTAATTAGCATGTTGTAGATGCAATCTAGTAATTGTATCAGAATGGTTAAATCTGTATGAATTGGTAGCTGACAAGTTACAAGTTTTGTTTAGCAAAACAAAATTGTGTGTTTCCGCTAGTAATGGTCCTCAACGAGACCGGGGGATGTCACATTATTTGAGCTATGGGATTTTAATGTGTTTAATGAATCTCTACTTGTTTTGGGACTTTATTAGAGTATGTGAGAATATTGAATTAAATAAATTGTTAGCTAACAACCCAATGTTGTCTGTGAAATTTTGCTTGATCATTCTTGAAACATATGCCTGAAATAATTTAGAGAAATGTATTAGCATGGAATTTGAAGATGGGTTTCAAGGAGGATGGAGACAATTAGGAAAGGGAAAAAAAGGATGGGGGGGATAAAGAATAGGGTCTAGAAGGAGGAAGGTGTTGGTAGTAAGGATAAGAAGAGGGGTGGAATAATTCTCTTGGAATGAATATTAAGAGGGGAAACACTATAAAAAAGGGAGCAATTAGCGTCCCATCCCATGAGCTTAAATTTATAATCACTGCATATCCCATGGAGTAATTCACTACAAAACCTTTAGCCTTATTATATTGTTTCCACTACAATTTTCTCTCCATTTGGATGAAAGAAATTCCAACAAAGGTTCAATTGCACTCTTCAAAATCACTTTAACTCCTTCCTACATCTACTAATTCTATTACATTCTTGAAGTTATAGGGTTAACGATGAGCAAAAAAGTGGCCACCTGCATCTGTATTCTTGATCATAGTTTTATATACTTTATGTATTGTCAATTGTATATGTTGATTCTTTATCCTTTTGTTGCAGGGAAAAGGATTAATAAAAACCTAAATTATCCTTTCAACTAATACTAATGAACGTTTTTATTGTTTAAAAATGTAGGTGATGATAATTCCATTCATGACAACATAATGGGCATGCCTTATCTAGATGCACATGGTTACCTTGATACATGATTCAGGCTTCTCAAAGAGGAATTGTTCGCGGTTTACAGAGATCGATTAATTAAATTATTAAGTATATCATGTTTGGAATATTAATTGTTTCCTACATGAGCAATTATTGAATTATGAAGATTTGTATCTTTCCAAAATATTTTAAGCACCATTTAAAAAAAATGTCTATCATGCATTTAATAATGTTCACTAGCCACAACAAAGTAAAACAACCCAAATGATTACCCTTTTCATTGGATTTATATTTAATACACTCAATGTTAGCATTAAACTCTTTCAAAATAATACACCTACATGCATCCTTAATTGTTAGTAAAGCATTTTACTCAAATTAGTCTAACACATGTTTGTTGATTTTGTTGTGATAATATGATCCATTTGAATTCATAGATAACAATTCATGTAGAGAATCTTTCACCATCTTGATATACCCATAATTAGACTTCACCCATGCTAGGTCTCACTAAGTCTCGCAGGTAAATTAGGTAATATATTTATCTGCAAAATTGACAACATGGCTCGAAGTTTGGTTTTTTTCTTATTATGTTTTCTCTATTATTCCCCCCTCCCCCACCATCATATATGAGGGTGGAGGTGGGGGTGGGGTGGGAGGGGGGTGGTAATAGAAAAAACATAAGGACTCCAACAAACAACATTCAATTATTACATAGATGACTTGACACAATCGTGAGAAATAAATCATTTCTTCTATATAATAACAATACATGAGCTAAATGCACTTGATGTAATTCTCACCACTACGAGAACTTACTTTGTTTTCAAATAGTTGCTTACTCGAAAACGAGCATTTATAAAGCTTCCTTAACAAAAAAAGTTCATGACTTGAGAATAACCGAAAATAGGATTAAGTTGATTTTTATTTTTATTTTAATGTAAATGCATGTATTATCCCTTGTTGTAATATGCTTGGTATGTTGAGTGTGATGCACTTTGAAAAAATGACTATTCTATGCAAATACGACAAAAAAATCATAACATGTAGTTTTTTTTATCGAATACAATATTACGTTGCTCACTCGACTTTAACTCGATGATATATAATTATCAATAAGATGTTATCTTAATGCACATGATGCAACCACAACACACACGATACATGATAAATTTTATAAATGCAATGCGACACAACCACAACCCCAAGAAAAAATAACAATTATTTCAAGTTATTTGCATCATTGTAATGACTAAAAAATGACGCAACATCGATGCAAAAATAATGCAAATTACCATTGCAAAAACCTGATGCATGCCAATGAATAAAACTTAGCTAAATGAGGATGGGATATGGTAATGTAAATCAACACCGTTATAGCCTCGTATTGTAGTAGTACATGTGCTTAGTTTAAATCCCCCTAAGTGAGATGTAGTAGTCTACACTGATAGGTTTACTAGGGATGCCATCCACGATGTGGAGAAGTATCCCTTGGGTTTCCCTGTGAGGGTTCACTTGGAAAAAAAACATCAAGATTGTTACCCCCTCTCACCTAGGGGTAATTAGAGAAAATCATTCTCCATGATCCACAATAGAAACAATGATCTTAGAGATGATGATCAACATTGTCCATAGACAACATCCCCTCAGATGCCTCCCCCTTCATCATCGCTCATCTCATTCACTTGATCAGCATGGTTCATTTGATGATGGTGGTCCAACACACATGAGATACATTAGTCATCATTTTATACAAAGTATTACATTTAATTCAATATGCATTTAGGTGAGGATCATGGATTGAAGTCGGATAATGGATCACGATGCTTGGAAGTTATGTTTTTTTCCTTCTTTCACCTTAGTGGCCATCGTATGTGTCGTAGTCCAATGTTGTCACTATTGGCGAATATGGGTACTACTAGGAGACCTTGACAAGGGTGATGTACCATTCATGTCCATACTTAACACATTTCATCCATATTCCTCCTATTGTCCTATCTTCTGGAAGTGGTTGTTACATGTATCCCAAAAAGGTTTGCACCTTCATCCTCTTATGAGAAGAAGGGGCTTGAATGCCAAAGGTAGATGCAGTTGGTAAAAGATTGGAAACTGAAATGTGATGACAAATGATAAATCAAAATCCAAAGATAAGCTTGACTCTACCCTCTCTCTATGATGACTTCACCCCAAGTCTTAATGCATTAAATGCATATCAAACTAAAATAACTTAGTTGAATCCTAGTAAAAACAAATCCATAAACCTAAAAGGGCCTTGAAAAGCAATAAATGAATATCAAAAGGCAAGAATGGGTATTTGGAAAGAAACAATGTTGAGGAAAGGGTAACTCAATGCACCAAGCGCTCCCTCTACAAAGGCACTCATGTATATGAAGCTCACACGTGGCCTTGCATGTTAATGACACCATGACCATGAAGTAAACCCCATGTCATATCATTCACTTATACTTACACTTTGGTGGGTTTTCAGAGAACTACTCCTCTACTTGGGTGCTAGCACACCTAATAGGGTCTTGTGATGGTCCTCCCATACCTAAACTTGGCAAATTGCACAAAGTCTTAAGCTAGTGTGAAGTTTGAAGAAGATACCTAATGTGAATTTCTTACGAGGCTTTTGTATTAAATTATGGCTTAATTTTTATGATTCTAATGGTTCTTATATCCATAGTGGTTGGGCTTACTTGATTCTATGAACCCTTGCTTAATGATTATGCACCCCTAGAGATGCTCCAATGGAGGACATTTTGGAGCTTCTACCTTGGACATTGCACATTGTATGGAGGACATTTTGCCCCTAATGATGAATGTTGAGTTGCTTGATGACTTGGCATGCCCTTTCACACCTCCTAACTGTTGAAATAATGTAACTACAAAGTGTATTCTAATTATTATTGTCGTATTATTCATTAGATCAATCCCCTGTTGCGGATTAATCATGTCGGCTATTGTAAAAGACCAAATCCCCTTTTGCGGATTGGTTAAAGTATAATTGTAATAGGCAGAATAAGAAGTCGGCCCCAGAATATATTAAAGAGGCCCCATAATATATTAAAGGTGGTTATAACCACCCAGAAGAATAAGTCGGCCCTGCCAGTGAAGAGACACTTCCACACGTGCCATAATTGTATAAATAAGGAGGCTAGTGCCTCACTTAGACACACACTCACTTGTTCATTGAGAAACAAGTTTCGGAGCTGCAGTTGGAGAAGAGAGAGAGAGAGAGAGGCGCATTCTTGGGAGAGGACTTTATGTATTTGCTTGAGTTATCTCTTAGCATTGTATTGGCTATCTATAATAAGGACATTTTGTTGGATTTTCTTCCCCATGAGGGCTTCGCAGGATAAATGATGTATCTCTTGTGATTGTGTATTTCTCAGTGATCCTATATTATGCTATTGTTATCTAATGAAATGCAAAGAACTCTAATAATAGCTTAAACCTTAACATGGTATCAGAGCTAAGCTGAAGAGAGCATCTTTCACAAGAGAAAGTGAAAAACGTCACTATTGTCGTACATGTAAGTTAGGGCTTTTTGTTGATGAAGTATTTCAACCCTAAAACCATCTAGAAAAGTGTACCCTTCCGCAAGGATCACTTTGGCATCCTCAGCGCAACTTTTCAGTGGCTAGATCTCCCAGAAAGTGAAACCCTAGTTTCACAAAGTACCAAAAGTACCAAAAAACCAGAAGTACCAGAAGTACGAGAGTACCAGAGGTACCAGAAGCACCAGTCTAGAAATCCGCAGATCAAGTTTGGAGGGGTAAAAGTTGGATTTTCTCATATCCAAACACACCAGGCTACTCGCCTCAGCCAAGCGCACCTCCTGGTAAGTTCAGAATTTGATTTTGAGCATTTTCATTTTTAGACATTTTCCTAGCTCCAGGTAAAAGATGTTTGCAAGCACTAAGCTTGTTGACAAGCTGGAAGGTGTGGAAAACTTACGTGCCTGGAAGTATAGGATTGGTCTCATTCTTGAAGAGAATGACCTAGCAAGATTCGTCAAAGAAGAAGTGTCAGAACCCGACGATGCTACAGAAAAAGCAACGCATCTAAAGGTCACGATTAGGGCCAAAAGAATCATTGCATATTCAATCAAAGATCACCTGATCCCTTATGTGTCATCAAAGAAGACTCTGAAAGAAATGTTTGATGCCCTAAGCAGATTATATGAAGGAAAGAACATAAACCGGAAGATGAATCTAAGAACTCAGCTCAAGAATACAAGGATGCAGAGAGGAGAATCAATCCAAGAATATTTCTCCAGAATATCCCAATTCAAAGAACAACTAGAAGCAATCGGAGATGCTATAGACGAAGAAGAACTATTGACAACCCTAAATGGTCTCACAAGACCTTGGGATGCATTCATCCAAATGATTTGTGCCAGAACGGAGAAACTAAAGTTTGACGATCTATGGGAAGAATGCATTCAAGAAATAACAAGAGTAGCTAACCGAGAGGCTTTACTAGAAAGAGATGAAGATCAAGCCCTAACTACTCACACCAAAGGAGGAAGAAAGAAATCTTACTTCCAGAAAGAAACTCATAAAGAGTCTCACCCCAAAAACAAATTTAGTCATAAAGAATCTCATCCAAAGAGATTCCAGAAGAAAGGACAACAAAAGGAAAGAGATTACTCATATGTCCAATGCTATCATTGTGACAAGATGGAAAATATTGTGAGATATTGTCCAACAATAGGAGAAGAATACAAGAGGAAAAATAAGAGGCACCATGCCCATGCAGTTGAAGATGAAGAGCCACCCGCAAAGATGTTAAGAGAACAAATTAAAGACTATGTCTTAATCTCGGCCCTCTCAGGATCGGTAACACCTTGAGAGGACACTTGGCTCATTGATAGCGGTGCCTCCAAGCACATGACAGGCAAAGAGATATCCTCTCTTACATTTCAGAAAAGAAGTTTTCTCAGAAAGTGACACTTGGAGATGATTATCAATATCCCATCAAGGGAGTGGGAGAATCAAACTGCAAACTTAATTCAAGGAATTCAATGAAGATGAAGGACATACTCTATGTACTAGGTTTGACAAAGAACCTACTCTCCATATCAACTTTAGAAAAGAAAGGCTTCAGAGTTGCCTTTATAGATGGAGAAGTTCTTATGTGGGCTAAAGGAGAAACCATAAAAGAACCAATCATCATTGGAAAAGAAGAAGGTGGCTTGTATAAGCTAAAGGGTCACTCATAAGCTGCCATGACCCACGCCATTGAGAATCCATGTGAAATTTGGCATAGAATATTAGCCCACATCAACTACAAGGCGCTACCATATGCATGCAAAGCAGTCACGGGTCTACTAGAACTCAAGGTTGACCATGAAGGCGTGTGCAAAGGATGTGCACAAGGGAAGAACATCAAGAACCCTTTTCCAAAGAGAGACAACAAAGCAGAAGGAGTCCTAGAACTCATTCATTCATATGTGTGTGGCCCAATGCCATCATCCTCCATCGGTGGGTATGTATACTAGGTATCTTTTATTGATGATTATTCTCGTAAGACCTGGGTGTACTTTTTGAAATCAAAAGATGAAGTGTTCAGTAAATTTAAGGAATTCAAAGCCTTGATAGAGAATATTTCTGAAAGAAATATCAAGATACTCAAGTCAGATAATGGAGGAGAATACACCTCAAAAGAGTTTGTGAACTTCTGCAAAGATGTTGGGATCAAGAGGGAGCTCACCACTCCCTACAATCCTCAACAAAAATGTGTAGCAAAAAGAAAGAACATAATGATAATGGAAGTAGTGAAGACCATGATCCATGATCAAGATCTTCCTATGTGCTTATGGGCAGAAGCAGCAATGGCAGTCATATATGTGCAAAACCGATTGTCCCATAGTGCACTTGGGTTTCAGACCCCGGAAGAGATGTTCACCGGAAAGAAGCCAGCGGTAAGCCATCTCAAAATATTTGGCTGCCCAGTATTTATACATATTCCGAAAGAGAAGAGAAACAAGTTGGAACCCTCAAGAAAGAAAGGACTATTTGTGGGATACTGTGAGGTCTCCAAGGCCTTCGGGATTTATATACCAGGTCACCATCACATTGAGATCAACAGGGATGTGACCTTTGATGAAGATGCAGCACTTAAGAAATCGAGAAGATGCCATCTTGAAGAAGTATATGAAGAGGAACATGTAGCTCCCAGAGTTGCAGAATCAGTGAGGGAGGTTCCTAGAGCTGCAAAACTAGTGAGGGAAGTCGTAACTTCCCCTAATGAGGAAATTATAGAAGATCATGACATAGTAGAATTTCAAGAACCTCCTTAGATGACGATCTCCCAGAAGAGAAAGCTAGCTTGGGCTAGAGAGCTTATTCAAGATGGAGAGAAGTATGGGGTTCCCGAAGGAACCACGAGACAGGTGAAGATACCTAAGCCATTCTCCAGCTATATGGCTTTAATGTATGATCTCCTAGAAAAGGAGCCTACTTGCTTTGAAGAATCCATTCAGAAGAAAGAATGGGCAGATGCCATGACAGAGGAATACTAATCCATAATAAAGAATGATGTATGGGAAATAGTTCCCAGAACGAAGAGTAAGGATGTCGTATCTTCCAAATGGCTCTTCAAAATAAAACATGGTGCTGATGGAAGTATTGAGAAGTATAAAGCAAGATTTGTCACTCGTGGCTTTTCTCAAAAAGGAAGGCATTGACTATGAAGAGACATTCGCTCCTGTCGCCAGATACACTTCGAACAGAACCATCATAGCCCTTGCAACTAAGATGAAATGGAAGGTCCGCCAAATGGACGTAAAGACAACCTTCCTAAATGGTGTCATTGAAGAAGAAGTGTATATAGAGCAACCTCAAGGATTTGAAGTTGAAGACGAGAAGACTCATGTCTGCAAGTTGAAGAAGGATCTGTATAGATTGAAGGAAGCTCCTAGAGCTTGGTATGGCAGGATAGACGGTTTTCTGATGAGCTTGGGCTTTACCAAGAGTAAAGTAGATTCTAACCTCTACTTCAAGGTTATGAACGATAAGTCGGTGATATTGTTGTTGTATGTGGATGACTTTTTCTTAACTGGAGAAGAAAAGATCATCACCGAATGTAAGAAGAAGCTCGCCTCTGAATTTGAGATGAAAGACCTTGGCCTAATGCATTATTTCTTACGTCTTGAGGGATGGCAGAGCCCAAAGAGAATATTCCTTAACCGAGGGAAGTATGCAGTCGAAATCCTGAAGAGATTCGACATGTTGGAGTGAAAGTCCATGAATACACCCATGGAAGCGAAGCTGAAGCTACTGGTCGACACTTCGTCAGAATTGATTGATGCCACGCTATATAGATAGATCATTGGATCGTTGATGTACCTGATGAACACTAGACCAGACATTTGTTTTGTCGTGAACGCGTTGAGTCAATTTCTGGTAGAACCCAGACATGTTCACCTAGTTGTTGCAAAACATGTGATGAGGTACCTTAAGGGTACATTAGATTGTGGTCTCAGCTATGATGGAGATAATGATTTCAAACTGAGTGGGTACACTGATTCAGATTGGGCTGGAAGTATCTCTAACAGGAAGAGCACTTCAAGATGTTGTTTCAGTTTGGAATCAACCATGATCTCATGGCAGAGTAGGAAGCAATCCAGCATTTCTCTCAGTACAGCGGAAGAAGAATACATTGTTGCGTGTTCTGCCAGCAGCGAAGTTATATGGCTTCGAAAGTTGTTGACTGGTCTATTTGACCTAGAGATGGAAGCAACCACGATCTTATGTGACAACCAGAGCTGCATAAAAATGACAAAGAATGTTGTATTTCATGACAAGTTGAAGCACATAGAGATCTGATATCATTACATCCGTGACATGGTGCGGTGAGGAGCCATAAAGTTCCAATATGTTAGCACGGATGAACAGGTTGTCGATGTGTGGACCAAGCCTGTATCTCGTGTAAAGTTTGAGCACTTTCGAGATAAGCTTGGTATAGTCCAAAAGGACCTCCCTCGAAAGGGGGAGTAGTGTTGTGTTGATATATATCTAGTACTGTGCTTCCAGCTTATTCGTTGTGACGTAAAGCCAATCTAGTTGTTGTGTTGAGATATGCCTAGTACTGTGCTTCCAACTTAATCATTGTGACGTAAAGCCAGTCTAGTTGTTGTGTTGAGATATGCCTAGCATTGTGCTTCCAGCTTAATTGTTGTGACATAAAGCCAGTCTAGTACCGTGCTTCCAGCTTAATTGTTGTGACGAAAATCAAGCCGAGTATTGTGCTTCTAGCTTAATTGTTGTGACGAAAAGCAAGCCGAGTATTGTGCTTCCAGCTTAATAGCTGTGACGAAAAGCAAGATGAGTATTGTGCTTCCAGCTTAATTGTTGTGATGAAAAGCAATTCGAGTATTGTGCTTCCAGCTTAATTGTTGTGACGTAAAGCCAGCCTAGTACTGTGCTTCCAGCTTAATGGTTGTGACGTAGAGTCAGTCTAGTATTGTCATTCCATCTTAATTGTTGTGTAGTGTGCAAGCCTCGTGCTGTGATGATGAGCCAACCTCGTGTTGTGATGATGTGATCAGCCTTGTGTTGTGATGATGATGTATTAGTTTTATACTAATCGATATTGATGCAGATGATGATTTCATTCCACTGAGAATGACAATTCTGTCGATGAGAAAAACATCCGATGATTTATAGATACGCCAATCAATGTTCCAAGATGGTATTGATGATGTTGTCCTCTCACCCACCTGATGTTGTTGATGATGTTGTCCTCTCTCTCGCCTAATGCAGTTGTAGAATACCCTTCTTGTTAAGGGGGAGTGTTGAAATAATGTAACTGCAAAGTGTATTCTAATTATTATTGTGGTATTATTCATTAGATCAATCCCCTATTGCGGATTGATCATGTCGGCTATTGTAAAAGACCAAATCC